>CAUYQV010073980.1:0-42150 GCA_963574575.1 Galagoides demidoff | reverse complement strand
TGGTCCATCTTACAAGGGTACATGTGAATCTTTCTAAATGTAGACTATAAATGTCTTAACACAGTAACTAAGAAAATGCCATGAAGGCTATGTTAACCAGTTTGGTGAAAATATTTCAAATTGTATTTAAAACCAGCACACTGTACTCCATGACTGCATTAATGTACACAGCTATGATTTAAAAAAAAAAGAAGCCAGGCTCGACACCTGTGGCTCAATCGGCTAAGGTGCCAGCCACGTACACCTAAGGTGGCGGGTTCGAATCCCCAGCCCAGGCCCGCCAAACAACAATGATAGTTGCAACCAAAAAATGGCCGGGCGTTGTGGTGGGCGCCTGTGTTCCCAGCTACTTGGGAGGCGGAGGCAGGAGACTCGCTTGAGCCCAGGAGTTGGAGATTGCTGTGAGCTGTCATGCCATGGCACTCTACCCAGGGGGACAGCTTGAGGCTCCATCTCAAAAAAAAAAAAAGAAGCCAAGGGATCATGAGACTCCTGGATTCCTTCTGGGTTTTAACCACCATCCCAACAATGGCCCCCTCAATACCTGGGTCATAAACCAAGATGAAGCTGTTCTGGACAGGGAACAATCCAGCTTCTGGACAAGGCTTATCAAGGCATTGTAGTGCCTTGAAATGTGAGCCCCTAATAGGAAGCCATATATCTCCTTTGGACCATTCAATAAACACTGGCAGAGCTTTCTTCCTCTCTCCCTCCCTTTCTTCCTCCCTCCTTTTCTTCAACCCCTCCATTTTGTTGTTGTTGTTCTCTTTTTTGCTTCATGCTGGAAGCATAAAACTGTATTAAGCCACCCCCTTTGTGGAGCTCGGCCTAGTGGGTGATGCACACGCACAAATAGATAATGGCAACACAGTGAGGTCAGGTACTAAATGAGCTTAGGGAACTACTTATAAGCCAAAGGGAATCACACACACAATGGAACTTACAGGATGCGCAGAACAGAATCTGACAGAACAAGTAAGAGCCAGCAATACTGGCATCTTCCGGGCAGACCATGCAGATCAACATTGTCCCAAGTACATGAGGCTTACCCACTGTGAGGGCTGCAGGCCGAGAGGGTGCCTCGTGTCTGCATCTCCTCCCCCAGCCCTGAGCTCTGCACAGAGATGCTGGGTCAGGGGCAGAGAAGCATAAATGGACAAATGCAGAGGAAGGAACTGAGCTGTCAAGGCAGGGAGGATACCTGGGGCTCCATCTGAGCAACCCACACGAGGAGAAGAGGAAGCTGCCCACCCAGGCACCAGCGGCAGAGGACAAATGAGCAAGAGGCACAGGACTGTGGGGGGAACCAAAGGCCGACCACGAGGGGTCCTGAAGAAGGCTAGAAATCACTGCTCAGGGAGGTCTTGAGTGAAGACAAAGGTTCCTTTGTGCTCGGATGAGGTCCTGCCAGAACTGATCCCAGAAGGCTGCAACAGAGATGCTGCTCCATGACCCACCAGCTAGGGGAGGAAGAACAGGTGCCCAGCCCACACCTGTTAGAGGGGAAGCCACAGAAGCCACCATCTCATGAGAAAGAGGGAGAGACAAAGCCTGGGAGGGCGGACGTGTAACCCAGCGAAAGGACACGGGGTTGTCACAGGGAATATACCAGAAGAGGAAGGACCTCAAGATGCCGGAGACCCAGAAAGCAGCAGGGGAGAGAGCCAAGATAAGCCGCCCTTGCTGGCTGCTTGGGGAGCACCACCAGCTCCCTGGGAGGTTTACAGTTGTTCTCCCTGGGAACTCTTGCAACAACATCAGGAGGCAGGTATGAGATCTCGGTTTTGTGGTTAACTAGGGGCTCCAGGAGGTGAGGACCCTTGCCTGAAGCCACCAGCTAGAACAGAGGGGAGATGGAAGTTTTGTCTCAGCCTGACTGCAAAGTCAAAGTCCAGGAAGGCTTCAGCCTGAGTCAGTAAGAAGAAAGAAAGGCTCAGATACCTCAGGGCCGTGATCTTCAACCAGTGTCCTGGGAAAAGTTTTAAATTAGGTTTGAAAGAAGTTCAAAGCACAGTAAATTAATTTACTTTATTTGTGAGACAGAGTCTCACTCCCTCACCCTAAGCCGAGCGCTGTGGTATCATAGCTCACAGCAACCTCAAACTCTTAGTCTCAAGCGATCCTCCTGCCTCATCCTCCCAAGTAAGCGCCTGCCACAATGCCCAGCTAGTTTTTCTATTTTTTTCCATAGAGACAGGGTCTTGCCTTTGCTCAGGCCAGTCTTAAACTCCTGAGCTCAGAAGATCCACCTCCTTCAGCCTCCAAGGGTGCTAGGATTACAGGTGTGAGCCACCACACCCAGCCCTTTACTTTTTTTTTTTTTTAATCAATATAATTTAAGCATGCCCCCAGAAGCTTAACTATAGGTTCCAGTGTGCAGTGAGATTTTTAAAAAAGGTTGAAAAATACTGCCTTAGAAGTGAAAGTGTCTGATAAGGCAGGCCAAGAATGGCAAGAAACCAACAAAAATAATGACTTTACCAGAGTGTGCCCACCAAGGGGAGTCTCCACGAGGCTCTGAAATTTCCTAACATCCTGGCAGGATACCTTTGGCCTACATCACTGGCTTACAGACTCTGAATTGGAATCTTCACCATCCTAAGCCACCCCTGAATACCTTACAAAGCATTTAATGAAGTGCAGGTTCAACTTTGCAACTGAAATCTGTCTGAACCCACTGGCTCTTCAGCAAAGAGCCCTCCAGACACTTTAGGGTAAGGGCGGCACATTTACACTTAATGGAATTTCTTGCCTTATTTAGCAGGGGCAGAATTGTTCCATCACGTAAATGAATTGGGAAGAGCTTCTTTTTCCTTCCTTTAAAAAAAAAAATGATATCGAATATAATTTTTCAAGTAAATCCTAATTTAAAGTGTTCTAAGTACAAAAGATAATTATTTGGACCCTATAAATACTGCATGTGTGTGTGTAATGTGGGGTGCATGCATAGCTGTAAAAAAATACGTGGCTCTGTTATTTTCTTAAAATTGCTGTGTTGTTACCATTTTTATTGGGTTAATTAAAAGGCCATAAAAATCAATTCAAACATGTTTGGAAGCAGATTTGCAAATTTCATAAACTGTGTTCAGTTGTTATGCCGAAGATTAGGGATTAACGGCCGACGTCTATGTATCCACAGCTTTAGCCTCACTCATTCATTCATCCATTCATTCATTTATTCACCCAACCAACCACTATCGTCCTCCTATGAGCCAAGCTCTGAAACAAGAGTAGCCCTTGTCCTTGTAACACTGTCTATCTTGTGACAGACAGAAACTGGAGAAAACCATTTAGATGAGAAGGTAGCTAGTGTTTCTGCGAAGAACCCAGACAGCAAGTGTTTCAGCTTCAAGAACCACAATGTCTCAGCCACAACTGCTCCACTCTGCCTCTTGGAAAAATCATTTTCATCTCATGAGACAAAAAGTAAGCGGTTCATAGACCTTGACTTGATTAAATCGTGACACGGCGAAAGGGACCACCTCACAGTTGACCCCATGTCTAGAAAAGATGGTGTTGGAATTCTCCGCTGCTCAGTCTGCAGGCCTCTATCTGGTTGGGGAAGGGATCAGTAAGAGCAGAGAAGGGCAATTCTCTCCCTCAGCTGCTGGACATCAGACCTCTCTGTTCAGTTCCAAGATGGCTGGTTCCAAGCACCGGTCTTCGGTGACTTTTCCTGCTCCCTGGTGGCCTTGGAAATGTGCTCCAAACTTGATAAAGTGCTAATTTTCCTTTTTCCTTACAGCCGTTGTGTAACTCTGTTAAAAAGCCAAATGGATGCTTTTTGAAAGTCTGAAAGAATGTTAGCCCACTGACAGAAGCCTGCAGATCCAAGGAACGACCAGAAGGGCAATTTTCACGGTCAAACTAGCCGAGCAGCAGTTTCCGACGGAAATAATGACACGCCTCCATCTTAGTCCCAGGTTCCTCCTCTGGCCTCAATTGCCGAGTGTCAGCCACCCGCCAGCTTAGGTATAACAACAGAAACATGACTGGGTTCCTGTGAGTGGCCTTTGGTGGGCAAATGTTCAAGCACATTAAGGTTTTAATATAATTATAATTATAGAACATGTTCAACCAATTAACCACAAATATGCTGTTTATCTGAAAGGCTGCCAACTCCGTGAAATGCAGTCAAAATAACATTAGGCTGTGGTCCTTAAGCAAAGAATACATGTTGAATCCAAAGACGGATCCGACGGAAAAGGCCAATATAAATATTTTATCTGTTATCTTACGAATATTTTCTTCAAACGCCAGATTAAAACATGTCATCTCAATTTCCCATATGTTTACTGGATGAAATCAGATGAAGTGAGTTCACGACACTGTTGAAAAACATCACCAACTACAAAGAGAGAGAAAGAAAGAAAGGAAAAAGTGTGTTTTGTAAATCTTGGCAGTCAAGCCGCCCTAAACACCGGCCTAAGTATAATGTGAAGAAGAAACAGAACGGCAAGCAGTAACAAGCCCTGTTTTTTAAGGGGTTTAGAAACTTCTCATTAGTCCTCGTATCTTTCCCAAAGCCTTCTAGGAATATAAGAAAATTTTAACTTTGCCTGAGCAACTAAATAACAGAAGGTTTGTCCCAACTTTTCCCTACAAAAGAATTAAAAAAAAAAAAAAAAAAAAGGACCTGGCAGTACAATTTGTATATATACAATTTGTACTGCTGTAAAAGCATATTTTGAAAAGTGCTCCCTAAATAATTAAACTATTCCTTTTACCAGACTTCCTATATTACAGAAGTCATTTTCCCACCAAGAATCAATAAGTCACCCTGCACGTCAGTCATTTCTCTCCATTTAACGGAATGGACTAAAGTCCGACACGGCAGGTTACATTACCTTTGAATTATGGGTGTCATTTAAAATTCAAAGCACTGCGCTAAGGAGCTTTTTAGACTGACCACTCTCCGCTCTCTTCATAAATATGGGCCCTCGCAGACCCTTCTGACAGATTTACCGAACAACAGGAGTTTGAGACAGTTAAGACCGTGAGCCCTACAGGAAAGCTGTGCTCTGTAACGAGGCCACAGGAACAGTTCTCTTTTCAGAAGAAGCGCAAAGCCCACTGTTGTACATCATTGGCCAGGAAACCATCTCTCTGTTTCCCGATTAACGGCTAAAGCCGTTCTCAAGCACCTTCACTTTAACTACAAATGAACACGTGGGCAGAAATTGACACATCAGCTCAGAAGCCGCCACTTGGTCAACGTTGCTCAGTGAGTTTTGTTTGACCCATTCCAAGGCTTAGGGTAACGTGTCACATGCAGAAACCCCACACGGGGATATACTAAAGAGACTGTCATCAAAGACATCACCCAAGGGGGGAAATAGAAAGATATGTTAATTAAACCGTGCAAGTGTGCACGCAGAGCAATTAGGCGTAAACACTCAGAAAAGTGATCTGACAGACCTTTCACTAAATTTGTGGGCTGATGATGGACTTCTGATTCTGAACAGACTACAGTGACCTCATTCTTCAAGAAAATAAAAATAAAGTGACCACTGAAAATGTCAGCAAAATATTCTTACACTTGCTCGGGGGCTGATTCATGCGTTAGGCCAGGAAAACTTTTCCAAACACCTGTCAAGTAAACAGTGTTTCTCTACACAGCCCATATTATTTTATTCAGGACCTCCTCAAAATACATGAAAATATTCCTAGCCAGAATACATGAAAATAAGACTGTAGCACAGTGTTTTCAAATACTGGTATCTAGAAAATGCAGTAATATATATGCAGAAACTTGGACTCTTAATGCTTTTTGTTTACCTTTCGGTCAATTTCTTCTTTTCCTGTCACCAAAGGAGGACAGTGGAACCCCTTCTTTGGAAAAGCACTACCTTGGAACCCCACCCCAGGCAGAAGGCTTGTAAGGCCAATTCTTTGCAGGAGCTGCCACCCAGGTCCTTCCCATTGCTCTGGAGCCTAATAATGCCACCCCTCTTCTTCCTCAATAAGTCTTTCTGTGTATGGAAATTGTTTTTGTTTTTTGCAGTTTTTGGCCAGGGCTGGGTTTGAACCCACCACCTCCACTATACGGGGCTGGCGCCCTCCTCCTTGAGCCACAGGCGCCGCCAGTAAGTCTTTCTGATAACCGGACACCTTCGCTGATGAGGAACAATCTCAGACTACGGGAGCTTTCCTAAATCTCTCTAGACCTGCCTTCTTGGGGTCACCAAAATCTCAACTTCTCCTTGCCTAGTTTTCTTCTTGCTCTTAGCATTCTCAGAACAAATCGCTGAAAAACGCTTCACAAAAATCAGTAGCTCTCATGCACTGAACTTGAACATTCCCATGGCCTGAAGCTGGGGAAGAAACAGCCTGAAGCTGGGGAAGAAACAGCCTGGCCCAGTTCTGTTGGCAGCAGCAGGTGAAGCTTTACCTTCCAGCACCCCAGGATCCCGGCGAGACCTCCAGCCAGGGCTGCCATCCACTCCGCTCCTGCCTGACGCCCCGACCGTGGGGCTACCGGCTGCTGACGCGCCTCGTGCTAACCAAAAATTTGTAAGACAAGCAGAAGGGCCTGCTGGCTGTTAGTTTTGCATGGCAACGCTCAACAATCTCGAGTTGTGAGGCCCCTAAAGATAACTTTTTTTTTTTTCCCTGCCTACCCCCCAGGGTGACTTTTCTGTGCCTTCTTCTTCTAAAACTTGTTTGGATTTTTTCCCACTTGGAAAGTGCAGCACCCCCCACCACCTCAGCGATGGCCACCATTGCTGGGATGGAGTAAATCACGCTGATAACAGCCTGTAAATTATGTCCTGTTGCGGTTGGTTCACATAAAAGGAGGTTCTATCAAAGGGAACTGACACTCTGGGAATTTTCTCTCTCAGAAGAAGATTCCATCTAAGGAAGTGAAATCTGTAAATATTAAAGGGAGAGGTAACAAACGCACTGCGCTCCCCTAGGGTGAACAGGTTTGGCAGGACTGTGATGGTGACATCACCTGGAGGTAGGCGTGGCTGAGAAAAGATGGACAAGGAATTCATTTCTTCTCTGTGGCAAGAAAAACACTTCGCTGCTGTGAACAGGCTTGCTCTTTCCAAACAAATGCCATTAAAAGAACAACCGCGATTACTACCACCACCACCACCACCACGACAAAATCAGCCCAACTTAGATCACAACACTGGGAACAGATCTAAAGTTACTTTTATTAACATAAGATGCTGGTCTTCACCAGAACCTCTGAGTTACTCATCCTCTTCCTGTCCCTCGGTAATGAACTTCGTGTAAGTATGTGCTGTTCAAAAAGGGGGGGAAAAGTAAACTCATAAATAATTCAACACCCCCCCCTCCTGCCAGCTGATTATATATCGTTCGGGTTTCACTGGCCATAGGAAATAAAAATTAAAAAGTGTTTCCTTTTTTCATTTAAAAACCCAGTCTGTGATTGGAGGTGACCAGTATCTTGAGTGTAAGGGGCATTCAAAAAGACACCATTGGTTAAATTGTACACTTAAAAAATATTTGCTACAAATAGCTAAATTAAAGGGGCACAAAGTTAGGTAAACCTTGGGGAAATGTTTACCTTAAATAGTTGTCTCTAAGACTTCCGTGTGCAGACAGAAGGGTTAAAATTAAGGAAAGAAAACTGCATCTCAGCGGTGCCCATAGCTCAGTGGGTAGGACGCTGGCCACATACACCAAGGCTGGTGGATTTAAACCCAGCCGGGGCCACCTAAAACAACAATGACAACTGCAACAAAAAAAATAGCTGGATGTTATGGCAGGTGCCTGTCGTCCCAGCTACTTGGGAGGCTAAGGCAAGAGAATCGCTTAAGCCCAAGAGTATGAGATTGCTGTGAGTTATGATGCCACAGCACTCTACCAAGGGCGATATAGTGAGACTCTGTCTAAAAAACAAACAAAAAAAACTGCATCTCTATAAAACCCTGTACTGGGCAGCATGATGCAAATTAATTAAAGAGAAGTTTCAATTCAAACTTCGGAAAGAGGCTGCACTAGTTCCTTTAGACTGGTACATTTAAAAAGGCCAACACTGAAACACTTCTTTTCATGCACCTATGGATAATTATTACTTAATTAATCTTCAAAATTAAAAAAGAAACTTAGTAGCAGAGATTAGAAACCCTCATCCATTGAAATGATCAGAAATGGTCTGGCCAGCAAGGTTTCTGCTTCAAGATTTGACTTACATCAAAATCAGAGGAGGTGGCCCCTTGGCCTGGTCCAGGGTTCTGCCCTTTCTAGTGTGAAGGACCCAATTCACAACCACTGGACAACAGATCGTACTTAGAGCCCTTAATTGCTTTAGAAACAAAACAGAAAAAGCCGAGGAGCAATCATGTAACCTTTCAGAGATAATGGCACAGACTATTGTTTTATTTGCTGATGACAACAATTCTTTCTGAACTAAATATGCACATGCCTTTAGACTACTAGTGGATCAAAGTTATGGATATTTTGTGATTCTAAATGAGAGAACGTGCAATGTGCCACAACTCAAAGGATTCGAAACCAGGTTGGTATCTGGTTAAAGACCAGACTCCAACTACTTGAACTAATAGTTCGTTTCAACAGACGTTATTAAGATTTAAGGAGAGGGGCTGGACCTGGTGGCTCATGACTATAATCCTAGCCTCTTGGGAGGCCAAGATGGGAGGTTCACGTGAGGCCAGGAGTTTAAGACCAGCCTGAGCAAGAGCAAGACCCCCATCTCCACAAATAAAAGACAAATTAGCCAGCATTGGTGATGCGAGCCTGTAGTGACAACCACTTGGGTAGCTGAGGCAGGAGGATCACTCAAGCCCAAGAGTTTGAGGTTGCTGTGAGCTATGATGATGCTACTGCACTCTAGCCTGGGAGGCAGAGTGAGCTTTGTCTCAGGGGAAAATAAAAAAAAAGATGTAAGGAGAGTCATTTATTGCTTAGGCAATTAGAAATTAATAACAGTTTCAAAAGAAAAGGAAAACAGAAAAGCTTCACCATCTGAAGCATCAATAGAGAAATGCGTCTTATTTTATTATCCTTATAAAGGCCATTACCAGTTCTGATGTTTTTTAAAATTTAATTGTTTTTTTGAATGCCAAGGTCAGGCTTAGCACATCTTGTCCTGTCACATTACCAAATGGCCAGTTCCCTCCCAGTTATTGGAGAGAAAAATCAGAACATGACCCCAACAGGGGAGGGCCGTAAGAGAAAGGATGGTTAGTACATCAAAGAGCTGATGAGATTAAATGGACTGGGGGGGAAAAAAACAAAGAAAATACAAAATGGATTTTAAAAACTGGAGATTTTTTTAAAATAAAAGATAAATTAACTATGAACATTGAGTGGTTATAAAACTAACTTACCTTAGGATAACAGAGTAGCAACAGCTTTA
The DNA here is from genome assembly GCA_963574575.1 of Galagoides demidoff. Classification (NCBI taxonomy): domain Eukaryota; kingdom Metazoa; phylum Chordata; class Mammalia; order Primates; family Galagidae; genus Galagoides; species Galagoides demidoff. Next base: position 32,795 of record CAUYQV010073980.1, on the reverse strand, counting down.
ACTTTCTTATAATAGTTACATACATTGTTATATTTACGGCAGTCTAATTGGTATGGAGTACCTGAAGAAGATTATTCATTGAGTCATTTTATTTTATTTCGGGAGGCTTTTTCAGGGGTGATTCCTTTTACTTTTAAAAGTCTGCTCAAATATAATGCTAATAAATCACACCAAAAATGCATCCGTTAAAACCAAGATTATGTGTGTATTTTTAAGGGTGGAAAAAAAAAATCAAGTTCTAAGATCCAGCAATCACATTTTACTTAATTACAAACAAAGACATAATGCATTATTTTTCTGTATCCACAGAGACGGGAGGAATGTAATGTTTATTGCATGTTAAGTTTTCACTGAATCACAATATTATTAAGCTTTAAATCAGAGGACTGGTTCCTTCGGCATAAGTGTAACAATACTCGAAAGTAGAAGGGGAGAGGGGAAAAAAAAAAAAACCACCTCATCTGGGGCTGTAATATTTGCTGAAAAAAATCTACTTCAAAACATTAATCAAATTTTTCGCCTACTGGGCAACCATATGGTCTAGCAGCATGTGAATCTCACAAACTTGCTGATCTCCTGTAACTGGGTGCAATTAATTACGCTAGCTGCATCCATCTCTTGGATTTTCGCCTTGTGAAAAAAGTATTTATTGCAACAGCTTTTACAAAAACAAGGGAATGAAAATCACAATTGATTAATGAGCTGAATGGAAATATTTCCGTTAGCAGATTTTTTAAAAATGAATAAGGATTAATACCGAGGATGGGAATGAACCCACGTCGAGCTCTCCGCGTACTTTCTGGACCCCCAGAAAGGTGGCGGATAAGTGGGCAGAGAGGGTGCTGGGAGTTCTCACATGCATAATTCACCAGCAGGCTTGAGGTCGCAAGTAATAAAGCCTTAAAACTGGCGAAGTAATAAAGAGGTTGGCTTTACAAGATGCTATCCTGGGAGACGAAAAGCTTGTTCTTTGGTTTGAAAACACAGATATGAAACACTCAGTGGGTGAGAAACGTTACGGGCCTGACAAAGGAGGGAAAGGAAGGGCTCCTGGAAGTAGAAATCTACTTTGTCCTTCGCTATTTAGGGCCAAAGACTGCCGCACAGATGGTCCGATTACAGCTTTAACACCTCTCCATAAAACCACCCATCCACGAGCAAGTTGGAATGGTGTCGCTGTCCTTACTGGCTGGCTAAAGGAACAATGTGTAATTGCAACATCTTTGCCCACCAGTGTTCAGCCATCATGCAATGACTTTCTCAACAGTCAGCCATCATCACATCCACCTTCACTGAACTTGCTTCTAGATACGGACCAGGGTCGCAATACCTCCCTCCTTGGAGCAATGGTGGACTGAAGGCTGGAGGTCTATGGATGAAGCCAAAGCAGTTATACCTTGCCCGTTTTCAGAACTGCCCTGTGGGTTTAAGACCACCCAGGGGAGCCCAGCATTAATGATGTTATCCCCACACACATCCTCATTCCAGAAAGATCAGTTCCATCTTCCCTAAATGGATGGCAAAGGAGACTGCTTCCTCCATTTCACTAGATGTTCAATTCTCATCTCAAGGAAACAACACAAGTATAAACACAATGGAAGAAATGCTTAAATTGGTAAGATCCAGTATCACTCTCACAACCGACACAGGAAAGAGCTGTTTGGACTAAGCTTTTTATTTCAATTCTTACTGCCAACCTTTCTCTTTAGCGTGTTGACCATATTTAAGGTTCTACCAGGAAATTCTGCAAAAGGCTTTATCAAAGACAATGTGCTATCATTTTGTTAAAGTCCACATGGTGTGTGTGGCCAACAGGATGGGTTCTCCACTAGCCTTTTGTGTCTGTTTTGTGGAAATGTCCAAAGGAGATAAAAATTTTTCTGTGATCGCCTGAAAGAGGAGCATCCAGGAAAAGGATAATGATGCGTCATAAGACAAGGCCTTGGTTCAACGATACTTGGAATGACGCTGTTTCATCAACAACTCATCACATCTGGGGTCTGTGTTTTCATTCACATTTGCGTTTGAAAATTTTGATGTAATAGACAAAAATAACTTTGCGCACTTCAAACTAGCACGCCTATCTCGGCGGGCAACAGACTCAGAAGACCAACATTTTAAACCCCTAAAAGACGATTCATAGACGTGTTATAAAAATGATTCCTGTTGAGAATCAGAACTGGTTTATCCCCAAAAAAGCCCCCATTTTGAAGACACCATGATCTGGTGAAGAGCAGGAGGAAGTTACCGAGACGTGCTTGGCTTGGGCAGGGCAGCACAGGGGTGGCGGGGTTGGGGGAATCAGGGCGGCACAGGGGTGGCAGGGTTGGGGGAATCTACTGGGAACCGGGTAGTCCAACGCCTTCAACCAGTGACCCCACAATGTACGCCTCTACCCCCCCCCCCCGCTCAGATGGTCTCTAAGCTCCACCTACAAGCAATGGTTGTTGGCTTAGAAGTTTAAAGAGCTAACAAAATGTTTTAACGAGATACAAATCTCAGAGATCATTAATCAATATGTTCAATGTTATTTGTGATAATTCATCATGACATGATATTAATGGGTTACTGTACCCTTCAGAGGTGAGATTAATGCAAATGAGCCGCCACAATTAACTTTACTGCTCCCAACTCACAGGAATGGACAGATGATTATAAATGACAACTATATGTCAATTACAATATCCAATAAAGTGAAGCTTAGAGAACAATCCATCTCCTTTTATTGCTCTTCCTTGACGTTGCTGAATTTAGCTCAACCCACTGTTGTCACTATGTAACCAGTGTTGGGGGAGGGGAAAGGTTCTTTTTTTTTTTAATTTTTTAATATCTTAAAACATGCTTCAAAAATGTCCATGTAAATATGTTCTCTAAAGGAGGAGAGCCACAGGAGACCAGGAATAAAGGCTACGAGGCTACGTTTATGTCAGCACTCATTCCAGGCAAGTGAAAGAAAATTCTGTCTACTTTCGAATTGTAGCAGCAAGGCCAGCAAGGAAACAACCTACCCAGCTGCGTGTAATATATATACTCAATTAAAAAAGCAAGACATTAGCACAGCATCCTGAAAAGCCTTGAGTTTCTCTAAACAAAAGTTATTTAAAAATCACTCTAAGTAAGTAGGTCAGCGAGTGCAAAGAAGGTGTGAGGCTGAGGACGGAAGGAAAGGTTTGATGTCAACTTGGACTCCTGCACTTGGGGTGTCGGTGAACACTCAGGGACCAGTCTTGCTTGTGTAGCTGCCCCTCACATGGACGAGGTGCTTTTTGAGAAAATTCTCTCTGACGAAGATGGGGGCATCATAGTGGTGCCTTCTCACCCCAGAGTTTCCTGCTGGGCAGGTGCTCCAGAGAGGCTGTGACATCCCTTGGTGGGTCACAGCTACCCCTTCCTGCCTCAACTGAGACGCTATGCCAATACCGCCCCCTTCTTCAGCAGACGTTGGCTCATCACTGCCCAGCTGGGCCATCTGAACAGGACCCACTTTGTGACACAATTTGCACTCTAGAGCTCCCCATGGGATCAGGCTAACGCTGGTCTTCAGCTGAGGCCACATATCTTTGCTGGACAATTTCCCTGCCCTTTGCCAATCCTCTTAATCCCTTTCTGACAGCATTTTACCCCCTCCACCACCACCACATCACATAAACAAGAAGCCTGCCTTGAACTCTTTTTCCAGGGCACAGAGACTAAGGCAGGTAACCCTGAGAAGGGAACAGGAAGGCTCTTCCAGTGGTGCAATTTACAAAGAGCTGTTCTTTGTGGGTCATTGATAAGAGACCATCCCACTTGCTCCTTTCTGAAGTTCTACCCAGAAAGGATTCCTTCCTTTAATGTTTTCAGAAACATGAAAAAATAAAATTGCAGTGTAAAATCACTTAGTGCAAAACCAGCCCAGTGGATCACGGAAGCTATAGATGTGTCTGCTGGGGATGGTTTCCCCACGGACTGCTGTTGCCAATGGGGGCCTCATTTTTGCATTAGGGAACTGGGTCTCCTGTGCTCCACGGAGAACAGGGCATTTAAGTCCCGCCTAGGCTATCCAGGCTGAAGAGAGTACCATCCTCCAAGGCTGCGACAGATTCAGAGGTAGGGATCTGCTTCAAATTAGGCCAGTACCCTGTGGCTTGGAGTCAGGGGTAATGGGGAAAAGAGCTTCTTGGTGCCGGGGCTGGTTAAGATGAGACAGGGCTCCTCTGCCAGTCCCATCTTCATCTCCACTCAGAATATTCTCTTTCAAGAATGTAACACATAAGAGATCAAGGAAGGGACTAGACAAAGACAGGGGCCTTGATGGCACATTTAAGCCCTGGAAAAAGTTAGACTTTAAACAGGGATTGGCAAACTACACCCTGGGCCAAATCTGGGCCACGGCCATATGTTCTTGTAGAGCCCAAGGCTAAAAACGCTTTGCATTTTTAAATGGTTGGGGGAAAAAATAATAATATTTTGCAACACGTGAAAATTTACATGAAATTCCAATTCCAATGTCCATAAATAAAGCTTCACTGGAACACAGCTGGGTAAGTTGTTTCCTCGCTGGCCTTGCTGCTACAATTTGAAAGCAAACACGGCCCAAACCTTCACGTCCTGTCTATGCCTCCTTTCTCACTGCAAGGGGAGGGTGAGGGTTGAGTAGTTACATGGCCAAGGAGCCAAACATTTTAATTACCTGTCCCATTACGGAGAAACTTTGCTGACTCCGGCACAAAACTCTGCATTTTGTGAGCCAGTAATGACCCTTTCCACATACGTTAGTTTGAATTTGGACTTTTCCAAATGGAAGAAGGAACTCTTGGTTAACTAAAGAATCTATTCTGGGCCCTCCTCACTTACCCCTCCACCCCACCCATCTGGCAAGTTTGTTGAGCCTCTATCAGTTATGAACCAATACCTAGATCAACTGGCTTGTTGCTCTCACTTGATACTGAAAAGTCATTGCGTTTTTTGCTGACTGTCACAGGAGTGATACGTCAATCTTAAAATGTGAAATACGTGAATATCTACCATTCCAAATACTGATATATAATATTGATCATTAAAACCTGACCGGCAATTCTGGGAAGATAAAGTAAGCTAAGTGGAGGAGGAGACTGTTTGTAAAAAACTGTACCTGAAAAACATATTTAAAGTGAAATCCCACCACGCCAAATTGTTCTCCCAGTTGGGTAGAGCCTGCCATGATTAGCTGTAATGGCCTGGAACATTCCAGTCTCGGCTCACGAAGCTCCAGAGCCTGGTTGAGGATGGAGTGTGACTTTGATGACTTTCACAGAGGAGCAGAAAGAGGGGAAACAGATTCATTCTGGGTTTCCTGTTTTCCATTAGGAGATAACTTCGGGTTGAAACTGCTCTTCCCTTTCCCCTCTATACTCTCCTGCGTCCCAGGGCAGGCACCTGTTTTCATCACAAAAACAGACCTGAGCTGTCTCCCCGGACACATCAGTTCAGGCCAGTCAAGAGAGTTAGCAGAAAGAGCCAAGTTACTCTCTTTTGTAAAGACACAAGGGTATCTCGCTTTTATTTTAACAATGTGAAGACAACTGGTGTTCCTTTCCACCGTCAATCTACAACACTAGATTCTAATGGCTCTGTGATACGACCCTTCCATTCTTCCCGCAAGGGCTGATGGCAGGAAGGTCCTGGATGAATCACTGTGTCCACGGAGGGATTTTCTTGAGGGAATGAAGCCACCCATCTAGCATTTCATTCACTCTCTTTTTGGAAACACCCTGTCACAAATGAGTTCCTTAAATGGAAGAAATTGAAATTGATTTTTTAGGGTAATAATTAACCTCAGAAAATAACTACGAAAGGTTTCTTATTAATTATTTTCTGTAATATGCTTTGGGAATACTTTTTGCATGAATGATAAAGATGAAAGCAGACGCATTTTACGATCATATAAAATACTGGGTTCATATCTTATAGGAGCCTAAACCTCATTTAATTTGCAAAATGCCCAATATACGAGGGAGGGGTCACTGCTACACACACACACACACACATACACATTGGTTTTCAAGACTCTTAAATAGCCCTTTGTAAAACAACAAAATATTTCTGTTCTTTATTTCTTCACACGTAAGTACCTTAGAGCTTTTAATACAAATATCGTAACTATTTCAGCTGCCCATGGTTTTTCTACTTGCTCAAAAAGAAGGTAGTTTTCATATGAATAGCAGTTTGACAGGGAGCTCCGCTCCATGACACCCTCATTCTTTTCAGACAATGGAAATAAGAGTTGTCATCAAGAAACTTGTTACCATCCTGAGGAATGACCCAGCGTCCCTCAGATGTAGACTATTCAACACGTGTGCGTGCACACACACACACACATATACGCTTTTTTTCATTTAGTCACCCGAAAAGGCCTACATTGTAACCTCAAAGTAATCAAAGAATAAGTAGAACCCCGCAATAGATGGTGTTCCAGACAGTACACATCTTTCTGATTATCGAAGTAGAACTCAAAACACAAATAGCCCGGGAAACGCCCCCCAAAGAAAACAATAATGGATAAGATTATTCCAAGGTCTCTCATTTTTCCCTTCTCTTGGTGGCTGAAGAATTTTTATTCTGTACTATTTTACCGGAGAGTGGTATTTTGTTTTCTTTAAGAGACAAACGGAAAAAAAAAAAAAAAAATTAAAAACTGTGTGAAAATTCCGGTCATGAGAACAACGTGAAACTGTTTCCTGAAGCATTCCAAATATAAGTTTTTGCTAATTAATTAACAAATTCAAGCTGGTTAAATAAAACCTTCTTCCAACACCTCCTATTTAATTGCAGTTCGGCACCAACAAATATATATCAAAATTATAGTATTTCCCCTGACAGGAAGCTCCTTCCTTCCACACACTGTTATGACTCTCTGCAGAGTAAACCAGAACTGCTGACAACCTTGAACACGGCTACAACAATATTACTATACTTGGCAGAGAAGGACCCTTGCGGCAAGAGAAAAGCTGTAATTTTGACTGTCACTTCACATTACACTGGATATTATTTCACTGTACACACACACTCACCAACTCTTAATAGACTACAGCTTTCACGCAGCCTCCCTTCCAATATAAATGGCAGCATAATCCCGGCGACCCACCAACGGGATCCCAGTGAGAAGCAAATGTTTTGCGTTATGGAAACATCAGAAGATGGCTTTTAGGGGATATTTCATTCCTTTGTCCCCCCACTCACACTGTTAACACCCCAGCATCAACTTCCTAAGATAACCACTTTGCCTATCAAAAAGAATTTTACTTTTTTTTTTTTTAAGGGACGGGGACGGGGCAGAGTCACTGTTAACTAATTCTATGCTTGAAAATGTCCGGGATGTGTAGCAAAGGTGGTGCCACCTGGTTGCTAATCTGCTGGGCATCCTTCAAGTCCAATTCCTGGGAATGCAGAATTTCCGGATTCCCAAAGGTATCCTTTTCCTGTGGTTTATTTGGCTTTTCTTCAGTTTGTGAAACTGCAGTGATCACTGGTCAGGTCGTGGCCAAGGTAATTGGTGCACACGTGAAAGAGCCCCGCAAATCCCGCAAAAAAGCCACGCTGTCCCCGCCAGAGAGCCGCGTCTTCTTTGCAGAGAGCTAAGGGCAACATATGCTTGCCTCTTCCCAAGCACACTGGGAAGCAGATTGGGCCGGCTTCCCCGCTGCGCCCTCCCCTCCCCCCCACCAGCTTTGATTTACAACAAGATGCTATGTTAATAGCCCCTCTATGTGTCGGGCAAGGAATTCTGTGATGTCAGTAGGAGCTCCAAATTGACAACTCCCTGGAATCCAGAGCACGGGTCACCAGGACGGATACACAGGTGGAAAAAATTACAATTTGCCCCAAAGAGAGAAAGCTAGAAATGGCAGCTGGGCAGGAAAGAAAGGATGCACCCAGGATCCTTGGTAAGTAGCCCGGCCCTTAGGTAGACCTGGCAGGAAAGCTCGGGAAACAAAGCAGTTCAAGGAGAAAATTAGAGCCTCTTTCCCACCCTCCCCCCTCCCCCACAGAAGCCCTTTCTTCTTTCAAATTACTATTTCAAAAGGTTTAAAGAAGACTTAAACTTGTTGTCCTGAATCAAGAGAAAGCAAACAGCAAACTCCTTGCCCTCCTCCGTAAAGAGAGTGTATCCAAAACTTCACCGGGTCTGCTGACCGCACCAAATTTAACAAGGTTCGCAAATGAACTAGAGTAAGTTTCCCACAGTGACACATTAATAATAAGTTCCTTATCCCATCTATCCCCAGCCATGAATATGTAATGTTATAAAATGAGGCCTTTTCACACTACAGAACCTCCAACGTGAATAAATAAAAACTATCCATCACAAGCCTGTGAAAAATTAATGAGAGTTCAGAGACACAGGGAAAAATGGGGACCAAGGAGAGATGGCCCGGTTCATAAAAGCCTTCCTAACTTTCAGACAGTAAATATCCCAGCCCCTGCTCCCCACCCCATCGCCAGGTGAGGGGGTGAAACAATGAGTTTTATTTTTAAAGTCTTGAAATCTCCCCAGGCAAGCTACGGGGGAGGGCAGCCACATGGACTCCACTGCCAGCCCTGTAAAGGTGATCCCAACTTCAGCAGTGGAATGGGAGTTTGTTGATTTAATTTTTTATAATTCATAGCTAGCCTACTTGCAGAAGGATTTGAGGCGATTGTGAGAAAAGCAGAAAGGGTAGGGCTGCTATAGAACTCAGCCACAGGGGGACTAGAAAAGCCCAGCTTTGTCATCTTCTCCTGATGTCACTAGGGGGACAGGGCACATGTCCCTTAGGGGACAGTTAGTCATGCTGCCAGGACCACTTGTTGGGGGCCCACTCGCTGCCCAGCACAATGCTAGCTAGCACTATGTCTGGATAAGCTCTGATTCTTCCCTACCACCACCCCATTTGAGGAACAGGAAAACTGAGTCAAAGAGTCCAGGGAAAAACAGAACCCAAGAAAGAGGTTACAGCACCTGCCCCACCCACCTGTGGCCATTTACTACCATTCACGCATTAGGGGGTTATAAATATTGCTTTTACTACCTTCATCTCCCCATCACAAAACTGCTATATGGTAACCTCCAAGCCCATCTTGGAAACCATCAAGGGCTGAGAGGCTTAATTCCAGAGATGAATACAAAGCAGGATGACACCCAGAGACTAGGAGGGACCAGGCTAAGTGAGCCTGGGCAGCTCAGATATAAAAGGCTGGAAATTCCCTCCCACCTCCCTCCCTGGCAAGAGGCTGCACTTCCTCAGAGGAAAGCCCTACTCTGGGATCACACTACATGCTGCCAAAACAAAGAAATTCACCCAATGTACTGTGCCCTTGAGAGGATCGTTTTCAGGAGCTGAAAGTGTGGTCCTGAGGAGCAACTATCAAAAAAAAAAAAAAAAAAAATCCCAAAATAGGCCCAGGGGACAATCCCCTTGATGTGGTCCAGCCTTCTACTCCCTCTCTCCACTACAAAAAGGGAGGGCACAACATGTGACTCACATCCATTACTCAGAGGCTGCCATGCTGTTTTATTTTTAACACAACCCTTTGGCCTTTGCCCGTGCTGTTCCCTCACTCATGATGGCGTCCCAGCATCTCTCCGCCTGGCTAAATCACCCATGCTGTACCTACCCTATTTAGCCAAAGGGAAAGTCAGATGCTACAGGTGATGGGTATGGACCAGCCAGGTGGTGTCAAGCAGTGGGCCAGATACAAAATAACAAGGACCAGGGAGGGTATTCACCCCCATTTATCCAAATAGGGCTTCCAGTTTTATTGGAAGAAATCAAGAGTCCAGGTTTTAAAGTGAACTTTCTCCCCTTTAACAACAAAAGCCAAAAAACCATGGCTGCAGACTGAATTCACCCCCTGTTTTAGATCCTGTGATCATATCTTCTTTTAAAGTTCTAGGTTACTATGGGCCAGGGCCAAGTCTTAGTGAAGGCGGCACAGCCCACAGCTGGAGAAGGGGCTAGTAGGTCATGGCCCCTTGGGGCTTGCAGAACTGCACTGACTCACACCCTGACTCGGGACCCTAGAACCAGATAGAAGCACAAGAAACAAAAACCAAGAATGGGTCATCAAGGAAGAAAAGGCACTCTTACCACTAACAATTTTATTTTTAACCCCTGCAGGCAGTGGGGACTAGGCATACTTCCGTAAAGTGCTGCTTGGGAATCCACCAAGCATTACGGGGGAAGGAATTTTATTTCTTTCTCTTCCCCGAGATGGAATCCCAAGGTGGGGTTATATCTGGGGAGTGGTGTGTAAGGTGACCCCAGGGCTCTGACCCAGGAAACAGAAGCAGCAATGAGCAGATGCAGGAAGGAATGAGCTAGAAAATAATCAACGCCTTGCCTCAAAACCCTTATCTGATCAGCAACACTGAACATGGGCTGTGTCCACAGAACAGAATAAGGTCCTCTCCACCCACAGTCACTCAGGGCAAGTAGACACAGAAAAGGGAAGGCTCAAGGTGGAAATCAACCACACACAGCCCTAGGTTTCCTAAGCTCCAAATTCCCACAGCAGCTACTATAGGCATAAAAGGGAAATCCAACATAGATTCTGATCTAAAGATTTTAAAAACCAGTAAGAGAATCAAGGTAAGTTCAAAATTGCTATATTATGCCTTTTTTAAGTGGTAAGTCCATCAAAGACAGAACAAGGAGAGTTGAAAAGAGCAGTGATGACTCTCTGCAGATGGAATCTTGATATCCTGTGAGTTTCGAAATATGAAGAGTTAGAAATAAAGGGAAGGGAGGGAAAATGGGGAGTATATTCCAGACCGAAGAAACAGCAGGAAAGGAACAGAAGCATGGCTGGAAAAAAAGAAAGGAAAGAAAAAAGGAAAAAGGAAAGGAAAGGAAGGAAGGCTGAAATATAGAGTATAATGGGAGAGTTCTTTGGAGTTTTAGAAGATTTGTTTATAGTGTAAACTAAAAATCCCCTCCTCCAGTGATTGAATAGCATTCATCTTGGCCAAAGAACCTCAAAACCGGGTTCCCAGCCATGAAGGAAAAGGAGGCTGGTTGTGCACGCCTCATTACACCCCCTCCCTTTTTGAGGTTTAGACTACTTACAAGGAGGATATAAGTATCACACCTATAGGACAACCATTTGCTTAACAGATCACTTTGAGTCAGTATAGTGTGTTTTGCTCTGTGAATAGCAAGATTTCCGTATCTTAAAACATTCCTTTCTATGGATTCCAAATCTTTAGACAAAACTTTGCTTCTTTAAACAATTACAAATCAAAGAATCGCTGAACCCACCTGTAACCTGTAAGCTCCTGCTTTAAGATGTCCTATCTTTTAAGGACAAAAACAATGTGTAACTTCCATTTATTGACTGACAAATTTATCTGCAATTTCTTTCTCCCTAAAACGCATAAAACCGAACTGCAACCTGGCCACATCTACTCAGGACTTCTTGAGATAAGTTCCCTCTGGGCCATAGTCACTCAGATTCAGTCAAAATAAACCTCTTTAAATCATTTTACAGAGTTTGGGGGTTTTTTCCTATTAATGGTAGTTTAAAAACAGCTAAGCAATTTTGGAGACCAACAGATCCCCAGGTCACGAGCTGGGCTCTCCAGTTCAAATCTGCCAATATAACTGTGCCTGGTCAAACCCATCCCATCCATTTGCCCTGAGCGCCACACCCAAGGTAGCCAGTGGATCACTTCAACATGGATGTCACACAGATGTCCTGAATTCCACATGGCTGAAACTGCCTCTCCACCTTGCTCCAACATCTATCCCATCTCCTGTCTTCAGAGATGGTTCCACTCCACGCTCTACTGCCCAAGCCAGAAATCCCTAATCAGCCCTCAATTATTTCTTCTCCATTGACCATGTCTGTCAACCTCCCCTATAGTTGTTGATCTAATCTGGTTGATTTCACCCCTTTTTATCTCTCAAAATGACATCCTCTCCTCTGTGCTCACTGCAACCATGTTTGTTTAAGGGCTCATCATTTGTTGTGTGTGGGTGACTAAAATTATTTCCTAGTTGGTCTCCCCACCCTCCTTTCTCACTCAGCTGCCATAATAGTCATCTAGAAGGCAAATCTGATCATTTCACGACTCTGCTCTACATTTCTTCTATGGCTCCCTGTGGCTTGGATTTAATAGATGTTTATTGAATGAATAAGCTCCCGGAATACATGCTGCATGCTGCTGTCTGCCGGCCACAGTGGAGGTCAGGCTTCTGAGGAAACGTACTTTTGAGTAGAGTTAGCCAAGAAACGGACTTGTTTGTTCTGAATCCCACACCAGCCCAAAACACTGATCACCTCAGGGAAACGTGGAAAGTACAACCACATGGGGAACAAGGTTGGGGAAGTAGGCTAGGACCAGTTCAAGGAACCACTGGAGCCTAGGAAGTTTGGAACTACTTGTCAAGTCACAGGAGACACTATTAATGGTCTTCTAAGGGAGGACACTATCACAGCTACATTACAAGAAGGGAATGGCTCGGCGCCTGTGGCTCAATCAGCTAAGGCGCCAGCCACATACACCTAAGGTGGCGGGTTCGAATCCCCAGCCTGGGCCCGCCAAACAACAATGACGGCTGCAACCAAAAATTGGCCGGGCGTTGTGGCGGGCGCCTGTGGTCCCAGCTACTTGGGAGGCGGAGGCAGGAGACTCGCCTGAGCCCAGGAGTTGGAGGTTGCTATGAGCTGTGATGCCATGGCACTCTACCCAGGGGGATAGCTTGAGGCTCCGCCTCAAAAAAAAAAAAAAAAAAAAAAAAAAGGGAATGGACTAGGAGGTGGAGACACAGAAGATTCTGTCACTGCCCAGAATCAGGCGAGTAGAAATGAAGGCAACGTGAACGAAGGGGAAAAAAATCTTTACCAAGGGAAAAAAAATGTCTGCAATCAATAACCACTCACTGCGATGCCCCAGAATTTGGGGATGGGAACTTAATAACAAACACCTCTAAGACCTCCAACTTATCTCCTGATAAGAACGTTGCCTTGTGGAAGTGAAAGGCCAAAGTGCATAATGCAATCCTACTCCTCTCCAGTAAGTCTTTCCTGATTTTAAACAACTAGGATACAGTGTATTGAACTGAAAACACCATTATCTTTTATCATTATTATTATTGTTATTATTGGCGCTATTGCCGCTATTGCTATGAACAACTTAAATGTTCTGAACACTTTGTATTGCCTGCTTGGTACTTCACGTGATCATCACACATAATCATCACAAAGCTTGGAGTTATTCTGTAGGCAACGAGGGAGATGCTTTATTACTTACCGTGTCAGATTAAAGATGGCTGCAAATTCTTTGACACTTCTACCATCAGAAAGGGGATTGTGTGTCTGCTCCCCTTGAATCTAAGTGGGATCTGTGACTTCTTAGTCCCTACAGGTGATACTGTGCCAATTTCTAAGCTAAGCCTTAAGAAACTGGCAGCTTTTATTTCCTGTCTTTTGAAACACTTCCTCTGGGAGTCTTGAGCAACCATATAAGGACACCTCCCTAAGTCTGCCACATTGGAAGGCTGTGGGTCGGTCTCTGGACAACAGTTCCAATTGACTTCAGCATTCCAATCACCCTTGTGAAGGTGCCAGACACATGGGTGACCATCCTGGACCAGCTGAGGGCCAGTCTGAGACCATAGGCCCTTATAAAGTACAAAAAGGTGATCTCAGTCAATACCATAGGGAGCAGAAGAGTCATCCAGCTGAGCCCTGCCAGAATTACTAACTCACAAGAATCCCAAGATCAAACAAAATGATTGCTGCAAACACTGGGTTATGCTCCAAGGCACAAGACACTAGAAGCAATCAATTACTTTTGGAGTAATTGATGGTGTAGCAATACTTAAATTGGAACACTCTCATTTTACAGATAAGCTACCTGTGCCTCCAAAATTTGGCTGACTTCCCAATGGTCTCCTAGCTGATAAAGTGTGCAGCCTGGATTAGAACCTCCCTCTGCCTGACCTGCACACAATGCTGGTTAAGCAATTCCTGAAAAAGTACGGCCAAGGGCAGTGCCTGTGGCTCAAAGGAGCAAGGTGCTGGCCCCATATACCAGAGGTGGCGTATTCAAACCCAGCTCAGGCCAAAAACTGCAAAAAAAAAAGTAAGGCCAGACCCGAGTAGCAGCAGACTAAATTCCCCATGCTCTTTGAACTGTGTGAATACTGCCAAAACGTCTTACCTCACCTCACATGATTTACTCGTTAAGTGCAGAAGGCTGAATAATGTGAAAACAGCCTCCCTACATTGACCCTCTCCCTTCTTCTCCGTGCAGAGTCTCACATGACTATTTTTACTGCTGGAAAAACTAACTTCCATAATGACCAAGAAGTAAAGATAAATGCAAGAATGAGAGAAAATCCCACGCCCCACTAGCTCCCCCTCCCTGGGGTGAACAGACAGTGAACTCTATCACCCCACAAAGAAAACAAGAAAAAGAGATGTTTAATGGAATAACTACGTGGGCTTCCTTCCTAAATCCAGATTTTGAAGAATTTCGGACCTGTGAAACTCTCATGATAGATTCCCAGGATTTTGAGACTTCTGATGATACTCAAATGCTGAACAACCCAGGAAGGCGACAAGTACGAGCGTGCTTGTAGCATACAACAATGTGAAACTTCAGCACATTGGGGTTATGTTTCAATGCACGTTTTTGCTGGAAGCAAGAGCACATTTACATGGGCTTGTGATTTCCTCTGACAAGATACACGCACTTATTCCTTCAACCTAAGCAAAATTCTCAGGACTCAAACAGATTTGAAAGTCAGGTGGATGAGGAAACCATCTGTGGATGGGATAATGTACCAGCTCATCATAAGTACGGGTTCAAAAAATATGACTCAAGACAAAACAGAATAACATCCACAGAGCTGTTTTTGGTTAAAAATAGAATTTAAAGGAACTAGCTCAATGTGGATGTGATTCTAGAGCTCTAGACAGTAAATCTAAAAATCTTAATCTGATACTGAATTGCCCCCAGGTTAAACAAAGTATTTTCAAGCCACTGAATACTGATATATTTGAAAGGTGATGAGGACTCTCAGTGCAACTGCTTTACCTGGACACAAACAAGGGATTCAAAAGTGAATCTGTCTAAGTGTCCAAGGAAAAAGTGTTTTTACACAGGCTTTGTCATGATGGATAGAGAAATAACAGAACACTTTAAGATCCTTCCTCTTATGTCTTATTTCAGCAGATAGATCATTCTTAAAAGAGTGAAAATATCTACAGACAAATGCCCCCAAAGTACACAGGCCCATCAACTTAAAGGAAATGATGTACAACCAACAGGAAGTATTAATTTAAGAAAGCTATAAAAAAGAAAATACTGCTAGTCACTTTGAAAATGGGCCAAAATAATGGCTACACGCAATACAAAATCAGCTGCGGAAAATAAGTACCAGCTCTGGGGCCAGATGGGCTTGAGCTTCAATCCCAGTACCAAAACTTACGGTGACACACCATGGCACCAAGCACTGGGGGAGGCTCCAGTAAGAATCTCAGTTTCTTCATCTGCAAAAGGGATCTATGAACCCTGCCTCAGAGGACTGTGTCTAAATCAACTCTTGGTAAGTATCTAAGAGTTGCATAATAAGAGCTTGAAGTGTTAAGTCCTTACCCCAGTAAGGTAGCAGGGGGTTAAGAGCACAGGTGCCAGTGCGCTCTTGGCTGGGTTCCAATCCTACCTCTACTATTTACTTGCTGTGTGGTCTTAGGTAAGTCAACCATCCTGTGTAGAGAGACTCTAGAACTCATCTCTTTGAAGACAGTACTCAACTCAAGGGGCAGCTGTGCAGCTGTGAGGGTGAGAGGCATTAATATGTACAAAGCGCATATAACAAACAGCATTTGCTCTGAGTAATGTTGCACTGACTATGTATCGGAAACTGCAATAATAGCTTTCTCTGTATCAGGGGTTGTCTAATTTTTCTGTTAAGGGCCAGATAGTCTTTGGGCTACATATGGTCTTATCACAGTCTTCTAATTTTTTTACGGGTTGTGAGAAAATGTGCTTCAGGTTGGATGGAGCCCACAGGCTATAGTTTGTATATTCCTAGCTCTTCACAATCTCAGATATTGATTAGGTCATTTCCAAACTGTGAAGGGTCCCTGATTTCACTCTCCTTATAGCTAATGAGTTAGCTGCCACATTTTGGGGGAGATGGTGGAAGACATGAGACCCCAGAATCAGATACAAAGGAATTCATTAATCACGGCAGAGCCGGTAGCCGGCACTCCACTTTTACAGGACCTCCCTTGCCCCCACCACCCCCGCCATCCCACAGTGGTGATAGGGGATTGCCCAGAAGGATGCTGTGCTCAGAGTGGGTTTTAAGACACAGGTGAATAATCCCTATCTTAGGAATCCTAACCTTCATCAAGCAAATCTTGTCTAAACTTTGCGACATCATTATGCTGGGCAGTGAACAACCTTGCCCTCTGTCTCCAGGAGAGACGCTATCTCTATCTTCCAACGTTCTTTGCTGTACAAAGTTCCTTGAAAAGATAACCTGAAATAAAAGCTGTTGGAACCGCTCTTCCCAAGCCGTACAAAAACACCAGAGACCCAAGGAACGCACTCCCCAGACAATGACAGGCACAAGAGAAATGCCAAAGCCAACACTGCTTTCTGGGGCCCTGTCTACGGACAAGTCAAGCAGACTTACAGTTTTGAAAAGGTACCCTTAAAATAAGTCGTCGACAATCCTGAAGCTTAAAATCAAAAGGCCACGGAGATTAAAAGTTAGCTTTGTGATATCACACGCATCATTTCTGCTGAAAAACTGCCTTTAGTTAAAAACAAAAACCCATTTGTGAACATGAATTAAATGCATACTTGCGTACCACAAAAAAAAGAAAATCTGGTGAAAGTAACGAGAAAAAAATCCTTACATGTAGATATAAATGTTTCCTGACAGATGTAAATGAAAACTAATACAGTAACATTTTTCAAATTAGCCACTGAAAAACTTGTGTGTGTGTGTGTGCGCGCGCGCCTGTGTGTATTTCAGAAAAGCCTAACCATTTTTTCAGTTCTGTGGGCCTAGGAAAGTATTTACGAAAAGGATAATAAATAATTAATTCCTCTGGCTGGAAGCTGCAACTCCTCTCTGCTTCGACAACATCCACTGAAATGCTGTTTAAATTAGAGGAGCAAATTGATTCAAAGGCTTCCATTAGCGGGATGGCAAACAGGTTTGAAGTTGGCTAATAAATTTTAGATAAAGATACAGCTTTTGATGAGGGCGGCAACGCCGGAGCGCTGATCTCCCAGTCACGGGGTTTGTTAAATCGGTGGCTGAAGTCGAGATTTCTCCCTGTCTCATAACTCACTGTGTTAAACAGTGTGTCACAGCGCAGCGCGGGCAGAGTCAAGTCAGAACAGCTCGCTGGCAAGCCCTCGGTGCGGTCCCACGGCGGCTGCGCACACAGCTGGGCGGGACACCAGGTCCAGGGGGATGTTAGTGCCCCTCTCCCAGTCTCCGCCCCATCAGGGTCTACCAGACGCTAATCAAGGTTAATTAGACCCACCTGTGACATAGAAACATCTACCCAGGCTATGCCTTATACCATAAAGTCATATCTCAAGTAACTGTAAAGAAAAATTCATCATCAAAATCAAGAAATTAGGCATGAAGTTCTAAATTCCGTCCTGATGCATGTACTTTGGCCAGCTACAACCTGCTGCTCTGGGCTGCAGACTATTACACAGCTATTCAAAAGAATAATGTACAGCTGTACTCACTAGTCGGCACGGACAGACAGCATATATTATCTGTATGCACTTATTTTAGAAAAAGAAAACAAAACCTTAAAAATGTCATATGTATATTAATAGAAAGGAGGATGTTCAAGAAATTAATAATCATGGTTGCTTCAAGAGGGCAGAATTGGAGGGAGGAATAGAAAGAGGGGAGGGTTTTGTCTGTTTTTAAGCCAGGGTTTCATTCTGTCACCCAGGCTTAAGGGCAGTGGTGTCCTCACAGTTCACTGTGACTACGAACTCCTGGGCTTAAGTGATCCTCCCACTTCAGCCTCCCAAAGTACTGGGATTACAGGTATAAGACATGGTACCTGGCCTTAAAAGGGAGTTGTTAATGCCTCTGTTATAAAGTTTTATAATTTCAAAAAATTTATTCAAGTCCCCATGTATTTCTTTTGTAACTGAAATCTAACACACACACACCCCACATACATACACACACACACACAAAAAAAAACAGCATGGAGGTTTGCACAGCTTACACAAAACTGTAAAATGATCAAGTTGTTTATTTGCTTGATTTCTTTCTACCTGGGCCGTTTGGGAAAACCTATTGAAAACTAATCATCTTTCTACCCATCACCCTTCCACTCATTTAACCCAGAAACCAGCGCTAGGACATGCTGGGCCATGAGTGACCAGCTCTGAGATCAGCTAGGCCTGGAAAAGAAATTCTGCTCCACCCACCTGCTCCAACACTGAATTGGTCCATGCTCTTGATGTCTTCCAATCACAGCACAATGCAACTACTACCCTGAGCCAACGTGGCGAGCCTGGGATTTTCTCCAGAAATATTAGCTCCCCCTCCAATTCCCACACCCAACTCCCTCATTGGGATCTCAGCATGGCTACCTCAGAGCAGAATAAACCACCCTTGGACAAAAGGACAATCCAGGTTGACAAGACAAACGTGTTACAGGGAAACAGTAACAAGGGGATTCAAATTGACACGTTCTCAAGTGAATAACACATAGCAACGGGGGTGAAGGGAATAGAATTTTTTCTTTTTTGAAGGAGTACCATAGTTTCCTTTCCTTGTTTCATAGCCACCTTCAAATGGGCTCAGTGGGTAGTAAGCCACTCCTGGGTCCACTGTAAGAAAGACAGAATTCACATACGAGGCAAACTGCAGAGTCTGCCCATCATCTTAGCACTCTGGGAGGAGAGGCGGGAGGATCCCTCGCGCTCAGGAGTTCAAGACCAACCTGAAAAAGAGACCCCATATCTAATAAAAACAAAAATCAGCCAGGTGTTGTGGCAGGTACCTGTAGTCCCAGCTACTCAGATGGCTGCAGCAGGAGGATGCTTGAACTCCAGAGTTAAAGGTTGCTGTAAGCTAGGCTGATGCCACAGCACTCCAGCTTGGGTGAGAACCGGAGACTGTCTCAAAAATAAACAAAATAAATAAAAATTGCAGGACAGACACTACTATCCCTCATCACAAGTAGATCTGAAGTAGCCCAGAGGGAGGACCTCCCAGGCAGGTCTCCAAGTTAACAATGCAGGCGGCCGACAGCGCACCTCTCAAGCTTGGTTTACCCATGTGGGTTTCACGGGCGAGGACGGCAGTCCTCAGGTGTCCGCTCATCACGAGTTCCCTCCTGAGGCCAACCTCAGCAAGACGGGAGGACAGAGACAACATGCTCCAATCTGAGGGCCCTCCTTTGGGGATGCTCATAAATGTTACCAGCATTTAACACTCACTCCCAAACTTAAGTGGACTCCAAAATAAAATATCCAGAGTGTGCCAACGGAGAAAATGAGGTGAAAAGGCAGAGTGATTCGTTTTTAATTAATCTTAATTATGGAACAAAACAAGTAATTAATTTCCACGTGGCGACATGAAGCGCTCTACACTTAAATGAGGCAGAAGGAACAACCAAGGAGTATTTTCCCCCCTTCCTTAGATAAACGTAAGATATAAACCTGCCTGTGTGCGTGTCTTTGTGTGAAAATGTTTGTGCACATGACAGAGAGAGAAGAAACGGGAGACAGACGCGGGAAAATCGTAACTAGCATTTATCAAGCACTTAGTACACGCAAAGTGAAGTTCAAAGCCACGAGTCTAGCTATGTTAACTCAGGTAATCCTCATACAACCCACTGCGGGGGGTGCTCATTAGTTCTTCCATTTGACTTGTGAGGAATCTGAGGTTAAAAAAAATCATTGGGGGAAAAAAAAAAAAAAAGGAAGAAAAGTCATGGAGGCCGGACGCATGGTTCACACCTGTAACCCTAGCACTCTGGGAGCCCAAGGTGGGTAGATGGCTTGAGATTCGGAATTCGAGACCCATCTGAGCAAGAGTAAGACCCTGTGTCTACTAAAAATAGAAAAACTAGCCGGGTGTCAGGGAAAGCGCCTGTAGTCCCAGCTACTTCAGAGGCTGAAGCAGGAGGATTGCTTGAGCCCAGGAGTTTGAGGTTGCTGTGAGCTATGACACCACAGCACTCTATCCCAGGGTGACAAAGTGAGACTCTGTCTCCAAAAAAAAAAAAAAAGACAAAGAAAAATCAAGTTGCTCACCTAAGTTCCCAGAGCCAGCACAGAGCAGAAACTGGACTCTAGCTGTCTAGCTCCAGAAAGTATTCTGGCCACCCTACACTATTCTGCCTTCAGAAAATAAAAAGCTTGGCTCAGCGCCTGTGGCTCAATCGGCTAAGGCACCAGCCACATACACCTAAGGTGGCGGGTTCGAATCCCCAGCCCAGCCCGCCAAACAACAATGATGGCTGCAACTAAAAAATGGCTGGGCGTTGTGGTGGGCGCTTGTGGTCCCAGCTACTTGGGAGGTGGAGGCAGGAGACTCGCTTGAGCCCAGGAGTTGGAGGTTGCTATGAGCTGTGATGCCATGGCACTCTATCCAGGGGGATAGCTTGAGGCTCCGTCTCAAAAAAAAAAAAAAAGCTTTAGGGACAGAGTAGCACAAAGGCAGACATGGAGACTACAGAAGGGGCTGCCCAGCATTCTGTAAAGGGGTGGATTGTAAATATTTTAGGCTTTAAGGAGACATACAGCCTCTATCCCAACCACTTAACTTTGCTGTCACAGTGCAAGGTAACCAGAGAGTATTTATAAACACAGAAGTGTGTGGCTGGGTTCTAATAAAGCTTTACTACGGACACCAAAATGTGGTTTTCATACAAGTTCCCTTTTCATCCCCCCCAAACATTTAAAAATATAAAAATCATTCTTAGCTCATGGGCTGTACGAAACCGTGGCAGGCTAGATCGGGCCCTCAAACCACAGCCTGTGGGCCCCTCACAGGGGAGGCAGGGTGTGGTAGGGGGATGAATTTGAGTTTCAGAGGCAGGCAGCCCTGAAGTGGAACCCAGATTCTGCCCCCTTTAAAGAGCTCTGTGACCTTGGGCAAGTTTCTTCACAGCTCCACACCTTAGTTTCCACATCTGCAAACTGGGGGTAAAAACATCCACTGTCTTCAATGTACGTAGTTTCAAATACGAAACTCTATATACTGGGCCTGCCACCATACTGGAATCACAAGAGACAACTGTTCAGGAGCCCATTTACTCCACAAGTCACTTTTTCAGTCTCTGTTCTGTGCTACGAACTATTTCAGGAACTGGGGATGCAGTTATATAAAAAAAAAGAAAAAGAAAGGCAGAACTTTGTGCCCTCAAGGAGCTGACAAGCTGGTGCTGAGGCTTCCACATGTGAAAGCAACCCAACTTTTTACCAGTTGCCTGAGTCCATCTGAGTTGCTATGACAAAATAGCTTCCACAGGGTAACTTACTGACAGTGGAAATTTATCTTACAGCTCTAGAAGCTGGGAAGTCCAAAGACCAGGTTGGTGTCTGATAAGAGCTCCCTCTCTGCTTCACAGGTGATGCCTTCTTGCTGTGTCTTCATGGGCCAGAGGGTTCAAACGGGCTCCCCGGGGCCGCTTTGATAAGGGCACTCATCCCATTCATGAAGGTCAAGCCCTCATGATCTAATCGCTTTCCACACCCCCCATCTCTTAACACTGTCACATTGGGGATTCGGTTTCAACAAACAAATTGTGGGGAGATACAGACAATGGGACCATGCCACATATACAGGCCCACCAGGTGGCTGTTCTAGTGTTGACTAACTCTTATAAATCTGCAAGGCCAGAGGAGTCTCATACGCAAAACATGAAGACAAACAACTCCATGGCTGTGGTGTCCCAGGTATGTGAATCACTACACTCTCCTGTGACCTGGACATGTACGTGAATAGAAGATGGGATTCATGACAAGAGGGGAGGAGGTACAAGAAACACTAACTCCACGTGGTTTAAAGCAGCAGCATCACGCCCTTGATTGGTGCTCTTAGCTGAGAGCGTCATGGCATAAGTTCCAAAGCTTCAGTTAGCCTCAATCACTAAAGATGTACAGGCCTTCCTCCTCCTATCCCAAAAAATAAAAAAAGAAAAGGTGGGGGGTAGATCATTTGAGGGGAAATGAACCAAGGGAAAAGGTTGTCATCTCCCAGTCATGGCTCAGAAAGGCAAGACTTCTCCACGTGTGTAAGAACAAAACTTCTGAACCCAACTTGCACCACGCTGATGTGTTGTTGATCCATAGAGCCTTCCAGATGGGTCACTGCCATGCAGGCTGTAACTCACCTTTCCTCCAAGTGGGTCCCCGGGGCCAGCTGTGGTGATGAGCAAATTAATGCCAACTGTCACTTCCTCATGATCAAGGCCCACAAAGCGATCGTCCTTACAGCACTCACAGACACACCCAGGGCAGGCGCCAGGAACAAACCACCCGGAGAAAAATGTTCATTTCACTGCTCCACAGCAAAAGGGCTTCAAAGCCAAATACCTATTTCTCTGCTGCGTGAAAGGAAAAGTCGTGAGAGGGCAAATAGTTTGGATTTTTAAAGGATGAAACATAGCAAGGTTGTTTCCACACTGGCCAGCTTGAGACGCCCATGCTGGTGAGCCCATCCGAGGCAGAGACTTCTAGAGCCCGTGAGCTGGCCTTGCTGGAGACGTGCGGCCAGAGGAGAGCGGATATTCTTTCTACTTAGTCCAGGTAAGTGGCAGATAAATCTCCGGGAGTCCTGGCTCAAGCGTTCTTCTCATCAGTAATTATAAAACCAAAAATTATGACTCACATTTGAGCAGAACAAAATGGACTGGTGGTTTGTTCTTTTTTTTTTTTTCTTACTCTGCTGAAAGCCCCATCGTAAAGTCTCTGCAAAGCTCTAACAACTTCACATTAGTAAGAAATCGGTGAGAGCCAACGAGGATTCATTCATTGAGAGGAATTTCAGATCACTGCAGGACTGCACAAGGCAGCTGCTGTTCTCACTGGCTTTTCATTCATACTCTCTTCTTCTCCAACAGTTTCCCCAAACACCTGCCAGCAGCCTCTCCTCGCCCATCCCCTTGGTGGGAGGCTGACCCCACCTGCTATATCAACAGGCAAGCACATGACCCCACATGGACCAATCAGAGACGGCCTCTACCATCAGTGCAGAGGTGGACAAATGACTTGGGTTGGCCCAGTGTAAGTGAAGCCTTGCTCACTGGATTGAACTACTGGGAAAAGAGAAGCCCTCTTGTCCTGGGTCACCAAGGGACAGGTTGTAGCACCTTACTGCTGGCTTGCTCTGTGCAGGTGAGGGTTGCCCAAAAGGACCGACACAAGGAAGGCACGGCCATAAAAGAGCAAGGCTGGAGAAAGTCAGGCCTTCGGATCCAGCAGGGCTAAATATTGTTTTTCATGGTTGCTGTTTGATAGTTTCCCAAACCCTCAGAGAATGCTGCGAATAGCTTTCCAGGGGAGGAGAATTTCAGGTCCCAAGTCTACTACTGTCAGGATAAAAGGCCATCCAAGAGTGACTTTTCCTCGGTCTGTCACCTACCCACAGCCCAGAGGGGCCTGTCCTTAGAGCCTCCTATTAATCACTGACCACTCACATGGCCTTAGGCAGGGGTTGTCTTGGGGTCTAAATATCACCTGCTCCTGAATTCCTGGGCCTTCCTGTTTGTCTGACCTGACCGTCTCTGGCTGCTTTCATGACATGACACTTTATGAGAAGGGGCACTGATGCCTCACTTGACAGCACTAAGCAGAGGGCCACGTCTTAGGTGATATCCAGAGGCCACGTGTGCTGCTCTGCGTACAGGAGGTTGAGGGACCATGCACAGGAGGACAAGAAGAGATCTGCTCAGAGGTACCAGGCCAACAGCAGGCTCAAAGGATTTCAGAAGGACAAAATAATGTCACTCTTTTGATACTGCGTGGATGCATTTAGAAGGAACGTGTACACTCTGACTTCTAAGGAGGGGTTCAAGGCGCATGCCTTGCTCCAACTTCCAGGCTGTCGTCATAACTTCTCTGATCCTTAATCTCCTGTCCTGGAAACCTCAGATGATCCCACTTATATCATAATGTTAGAATAAATAAACAAGGCTCTACCTAGGATACCTAGGACAGCATCAAAACCTAGGAGACAGAAGACAAATGGCGGCTATTGGTACTATCATCGTGGCAACCACTATCATCACCAGCATCTTCATCAGCAAGTTGGTTTAGGACCTACCGCCTGAAGGGTAACGATGACACCCTTAGCATATCAGGCCTTCTCAGTGAGACAGCCACATTTGCCCACAAAGAACTATGTCTTCATAACCCATACCTTCCCCAGGGCCCCCAGAAACTTGAAATATCCCCATCTTTTGGCAGTAATTTTTAGACACTCATCTTTTCAAAAACAGACATTATTTCTGTAATATGTCATGAGGAGGTTTCTGAATTAGGAGGAGAAAAAGAAAAGAAAAACACCCAAGTTATACATATGGTCCAGCCTAAAGTGTCAACTGAGTCTCATTTTCAGTTATGCCTCCTAATAAACAAACAGTACAATGATCAGCAAAGCAAGACCTGACACGGACTGACCCCCAGTGTCTGTAAGGGAAGCTCAGTAAGACAGACAGAAGTCTTAAGAGGCTCACAGGCTGTGAACATGGAAAAAGAGAAGGGACCGTGCCTGTGCTGTCCCCTGGATGGAACACTGATTAATCCCATGGCGTGGGAAGTATAAGGGTCAGTCTGGAGGTGCAACCCCAAACAGAACACAACTGCTCTAGGTAAGAGTGATTTAAATGTCCTCCCCGTTGTCCTGCACAGACCATACTGATCGGGGCATGCTGTGCAAAGAACTTGGGCAGCTCAGGACTCCCTCAGGGTTTCTGTAAAGCAGGAGACCATGTAATCTACAACAGAGAGTTGGGGTGGGGAATGGGGAAGATGGAATCTCAGAAGAAATTGCTCAAAAAATGCTGAAGTTAAACGTGTGTGTGTGTGAGAGAGAGAGAGAGAGATTAGACAGGTAGATATTGAGAATCAACCATAAGAGATCAGAAGCTAAGACTCTACCAATCCCAGCATAGACAGTGTAAAGGATGAAATTTACCTTGGACAAGGAACCCCAGGTGAGACTGGAATGAGGAGCTATGTACTCTTTCTTTTTTTGCAGTTTTTGGCCAGGGCTGGGTTTGAACCCACCACCGGCATATGGGGCCGGCGCCCTACTCCTTTGAGCTACAGGTGCCACCCAATCACCAGCTTTTTTTAGAAAGCATTATCTATCTTTCAGGAGGACTTCTAACACATATTAAAAAAAAAAACAAACCCATGTTGTGATCATTGCAATCATCATGGAAATAAAGCACTTCTGTTTGAATAAACAGAAGTCATACTTCACTAATGAGTCTCGGAAGGAAAGGAAGATTTTTCGGTTCAAAACACAGATGATAGCAAATGGCTTTTCACGACTGTAGCGTCGAGTAGACACAGATATAAAGGCAGAAGTAATCATTTGTGAGGATAATTTACATGAACAGCACCCAACATATACCCGGCAATACCCAGAATGAATATGGATGTAGCAACAGGCAGGAATAACAATGATGACAAGTCTTTATTACTTTCCTTTGAAAATGTTTTTTGTTTTTTGGGTTTTTTTGGCCAGGGCTGGGTTTGAACCTGCCACCTCTGGTATATGGGGTCAGTGCCCTACTCCTTTGAGCCACGGGCACCGCCCTAAAATGGTTCTCATCCTTAAAAACAAACAAACAAAAAGCAGTAGTCACTATACCACACTGGGGACAAAGCAGAGTACTAATCGCTCCCAAGCAGGCCTGGTGTGGTGGCTCACACCTGTCATCCTATCACTCTGGGAGGCCAAGGTAGGTGCATCACTTGAGCTCTGGAGTTTGACACCAGCCTGAGTGAAGATTCCATCTCTACTGAAAATAGAAAAACTAGCTGGGTATGCTGGTGGGTTCATATAGAACCAGCTACTTGGGAGGCTAAGGCAAGATCACTTGAGCCCAACAGTGTGAGGCTGCTGTGAGCCGTGATGCTCCAACATGCTACCCAGAGTGATAGAGTAAGACTCTATCTCAAAAAAGGAAAACACAATATATCAAGCCCTCACAAATAAATGTATTGTAAAACTCATGGGTGCTTCTGTCCCTTGAAGATCTCCTGCTGAGCATTGGCAGGGTATGACATGGGCCCCTTACATCCAATCTTGTGATGAAGACCATGAGGGCCCCAGCATATCACTGTCCCCTGTCTGTTACCATCTGACTTTTATATCTGAATGCCCTGATGGTCAGCAGGGCGCTACTTCCAACCTCAGAAACACTAAATGTTTCTGCGTACCAGGAGGACTTGTGTCTTGTAAAGACAAATTAATTAACTTGTCAAACCGTTTCTCTCTGATAGCCTAAATCCGATAGATTTCTGTACAATAAAGTGTCACGTCCCAGTATGACAGAGAATCCGTTGTTTTATGTTCCAATTCATGATTTAAGGGAGGTACTTACTAACCAGAAGGTGATAACGACAGGTGCGCACAGCAACCAATATGAAGACATTTACATCACTAACATTTTATACATACGAAGGACTAGAAGCAGTACACATCAAGTATAATGCCAAACCAGATGGATATTCCATGTGAGAATTTCAAACGGTTCTATTTTATTTAAAAAAAAAAGTTTCAAAAAGATATAAACTTCAGACATAAATAATTTTACTTATAGCTTTATATCATTCTTTAACTAAAACCAAGTATTTATGAGTCAGTAAAAAATTTTGAATTTTTTCCATTTTGGCTTATAGTTTTCATTTAAATCTTTTTTGTTGCTGTTGTTGCAGTTAGGCCGGGGCCGGGTTCGAACCCGCCACCCTTGGTATACGGGGCCACAGGCGCTGCCCTCATTTAAATCTTAGCAGAGAACTCGGTATTTTCGCAGACAAACAACTTCGAAGTATATAGAAATCACTTAAAATTTTTAATGTCTTGCATTTACTTTTGTTTACATTTTGGTAAACTGCATAGGATTTTATGTTTTAAAGGAATTTAGCACACTGCTAAATATTTTAACAAACTTCTCATTCTATAATACAGGGATAAACACCACTGTACACAAATTGGTGGCTGCATCTTTAAATGCACTCTTAAGATCTTTTCCTAGATAAGAAATTCCTACATGAAAAACAAACATTTTAAAAACTTTGGAGAGAGATATCTAGATTAGACCCCAGAGTTGTAGAAATTGTCATTTCTGTAATAGAATAAATTGTTATTTCTGCCCATAGTGTTTAAGAAATCCCATTCCCAGGGCAGCACCTGTGGCTCAAAGGAGTAGGGCACTGGCCTCATATGCCGGAGGTGGTGGGTTCAAACCCAGCCCCAACCAAAAACTGCAAAAAAAAAAAAAAAAAAAAATTCCATTTCCAAGTTACTCCAACACTGTACTAATTGTTTTTGCCCATGCTAATTATGTCTATAAAAACAGAATATCATTTACATTCTAAATCACTTCTTCTCTGCTAATAAACTTAAATATTCTCTAAATATTCAGTGGTCAATTGAATATTCTCTAAATATTCAGTGGTCAGTTGCATGAGTTTTTAGGATTTTGCCAATCATCCTATTATTGGTTTGTGTGCTTTATTTTAGCTTGTTGATTTGCAGGAGCTGTTTATTTATTAAGCAGAATTCATCTCTGAACAGGCAGCTAAAAATTCTATCACTAACTCAAGCACATGCCTACAAATCCAAAACTCTGCTTCCTTTTTATTAACGTGGTGCTAAATTACTTTATGAGTTCTTAAAGATTCTTATTTTTGGCAAGTTTGAGGTAAGGCATAAGCAGTCCCCTCTGCTCCCCTGCGCGAGCACTAGTAATGGTATTTGCAGGCCGAGCACATGTTTGAAGCAGGCAGGGAAGTAAACTCTGTAAAGCGGAGATTTGTAGAGTGTGATAATGAGGCAAGTCATTATGTTCTAACTGGTCTTAACTGTTCCATAAATGTTTCTTTTACCCTGTAAACTTTAAGGTCAAGATAATAAGAGGAGCACTTAGAGGAAAGAAAAGCCATGTGGGCCCTGGCTGGGGAACATGCCTTTTGCAGGGGGCAAGGAAGGGCAGATTATCTGGAATAGTCTTTAACTGTTCTATGTGTGGACACGTAAAAGTAAAATTTCTTCTCTAGCACAACTGCCAAATTCAGAGGAAGAGTGAGCCGGCTTTATCATTCTCCTGCTAGGTCAGTGTTTTTCAACTTTGCTTTTAATCTCCTGGCACACTTGAACCTATGAGATGAACTTCATGGGCACACTTAAATTATGTTGATCTAAACGAAAGAATATACTTACTGTGCTTTGAACTTCTTTTGAAAATAATTTCATTAATGATCTTTAAACATTTCCATGGCACACCTAAAACACTCTCACAGCCCACTGGTTAGAAATCACTGTTCTAGGCTTGGCACCTATAGCTCAGTGAATAGGGTGCCAGCCACATACACTGAGGCTAGAGGGTTCAAGCCCAGCCGGAGCCAGCTAAACAACAATGACAACTGCAACAAAAAAAAAATAGCCAGGCATTGTGGTAGCTCCCATAGTCCCAGCTATTCAGGAAGCTGAGGCAAGAGAATCGCTTAAGCCCAAGAGTTTGAGGTTGCTGAGAGCTATGACTCCACAGCAGTCTACCTAGGGCGACATAGTGAGATTCTGTCTCAAAAAAAAAAAAAAAAAAAAAAAAAAAGAAATCACTGTTCTAGGCAGTTCCCAGGAATTTCATGAGAGTGTCAAAGCCCTCAAAAGGGTTTGCCTTCCACAGCAAACACACCACAAACTTAGAAAAGCTTGCACTATCTGAATGGTAACCCAGTTTTCCAAAGGGGAAGATCATCTCTGCAGTCATTTTTGGACTATTTGCAATATGTTAATAACCAAAAATGAGCATGCTGGCATTAAGTCTTCCAGTAAAACTCTATTCAGATGATTAAGCCTATTTTTTTAATCCTTTTCTAATCCCAGAAAATGAAGAGCTAACAATATGTAGTAGAACTTACTGCTACTTTGAATAAACAGTGGAATTTTCCCATTATTACTGCTGCCATATGACTGGTTTCTTTTTGTTCAAGTGCCTAATATAATTTTTAAAACTTCCCTCAAACATCATTAGCAAGTGTGAAATTGATGGATTACTGGTTAGTGTTTGAAACATTCTAAATGTCACAAGCCAGGCCTCCAAAACAAAATATTGTTAATTATATGGAGGCTATTTTAATAAACAGGCAGTTTGGAATTCATACCTGCCGCATAATTCAGTTTTTCCTATACCGTAACTGTATACGGTATGACCTGGATTTACATATGGTTCTTTTTCTAGGAGACAAAGTTTGTGAAAATTTATTTATATTGTCTCTGATGTTTTAGGAGAAAAAAACAAAACAGCAGAAATACAGTCCATTCCTATTTCAAGCAAAAAAAAAAAAAAAAAAAATCCAATGACACAGAGTGGCTAATTGTCCCCAGGTCATGCACCAAGTGGGCAGTTCAGAGAACATTAGAATCTCAATCGCAGAAAGCCAAGAGTTCCAAATGTTGTCAAATCACTTTTCTATTCGAAGCAGCAGAGCACGCGTGATACCTGTTCCAAGTTGCTCCAAAAGAATAAAAAATCTGTGATCTAATTTAAAAAAGAAGCTTCTTGATGTCACAAGGAATGCGGGGGGAGGGAAGAGAACCATTCTGGTTGACAGGGACATCAGATTCTGCTCCTTGGTTTTAATTTTGTGGTTGCAGGGGGCCCAGGGAGAATAAACAGCAGTGCCTCCCACCGAGCTCCCTACAGGTTCTCCTCGTAGGAATGAGATTTTGATGGTGATTTATATTGTTGGAGACATACCCAGAGAGTCTTATGTCATTCAATCCCCCCCTTCCACCGCTGGCTTGCAGGAGCCTGCACCACCTCATGCAGGCCTATAACTGTCAAACGGCATTTCCCAAACCCATCAATACCGTCCGCGGCCAAATAAATACCCCGGCTGCTCAACAGGCTGCAAATATTTCAAGCATTGGACAGACCTGAAGCGGCATCTGCGCAAACTTGGGAGAAAACTCATGAAATCTGATGGCTTTATTTACCCTTCCAACGTAAGAGAAACACACAAGCCTAAACCTTCCCTCTCCAAATGTTTACTGGAAGATTAGAAAAACAACAGATGACAGCCAACGTGTCAGCCTAGAAGAATCACAAAAATCCTTCTTTAAACAATCTAGCAGCCAGATGAAGACCCCAGGCCAGGAGCCTGGGAGTGTTTAAGGAGTTCATGGGGCCTGCATGCCTTTGCTGAGAAACAGAAAAGACATGCCAGTGGGTACAAAACTAAAAATCTCACCGAGAGTGGCCTGCCTTGGCCTTCTTAGAAGCAAATCTGTCCAGATGTGTCAGACTCTTTGAATCACATTGCAGGGAATGGGAGCTCCCCTGTATGGTTGTTCAGGTTGTATACTGAGCAACTCAATGGGTTACCGGTTACATGAACTACAAAGTGATAGAGCCTTCTGCATATACATAATCATAGAGAACTGCCCGCAGGCTTCTAAGGAGGGGCATCTGAGCCAGTCTACCACTGTCCTGCTCTTCTCTGTTCTCATTTACATTGGAACTCATCGCTAAGTCATTCATCTAACAAATATTCAATCTAACAAATATTCAATCTCTCAAATATGAATCTTGTTCAATCCTACCACTACCTTATTTGGTAGACAGTGTTCTTCCCATTTAGTAAATGGCGAAACTGAGGCCAAGAGTGGGGTCATCCAATTGTCTAGATGCAAAGCTGTGCCTGCCAAGCCTCAGTCTAGTGTATTTCTCTCCTGGACCAAGTTGCTTTGTTCATAGAATGAATGTAAGAGTCAATGAAGATGAGAGTCAAGTTCTCCAATAAAAGAATACGGAAGGCAAGGTCAGGGAGGACACAGTGAAGTGAGGGGGTAAGGCCAGTAGGTTCAGAAACTAGGGCTGCGGGCTGACTGCGGTGACAACATCCAGTCTTTTGTTCCCCTTATGTAGGAGAGGTGCAGAGCTGAATGGTGGGGCGTGGTAGACAGGCCACGGGACTGGGAGTCAGAAGAACCCCGCTCATATCATGTTAGTAACTGCGTAGCCTTGAATGAGTTACTCAGTTCTCTGAACTTGAACTTCATCAAAAAAATAGGAATAAAAAAACCTTATAGAGCTACTTGCAGGAATAAACGTGATTGTGATTATGAAAGTACAAGGACTGGTAAAATATTTATCGTGGACATTTAATAAACTGTGGATATTATTATTGAGTGCTCTTGTGTGTGATACTTGGGTAGGTCTCTAGCACCTCCAGGGTACATATTTAGGGGGTGTGGGTGTAGGAAGAATGTGCATGCCTTTCCTTCCCCAAAGGATGTAAGGAGAGTAAGTGTGCTCCTGTACTAACCAGGGAGAAAAATGTAAATTCTTTAGGGCAGACAAGGTTCTGCGGTTACCTCTCTCTTTGCTAAGGCTTCTGTCTCTCCTCTGCTTAAGCAGCAATATAGATTCTCGACATCTTCCAAGTTTTAAATCCTTCAGGTTTATTCGTTTATGTTTCTTTTTCCTGCAATGGTAGCTGTTCCTGCCCACTGTTTTGGAAGTAAGAAAATCTGGGGACTGTTCTGGAGGCTCATAAAGATGGCGGGCCAGAAGGAGAAGGGGGGTCCTGAGCGTGCTGAGACGGTTAGACCCTTATTGGTTATGGCAAATGTTAAACAGTCTAGAAAATCAGAGGGCTTGAAAAAGGCTTGTAAAAATAACAAGGCGAGCGCTTCGTGTAAAGGCGAGGAACGTGAAAAGGGGAGCTGTGGGTGGCATTGGAGACATGTTGGAAACGGTGCTGGAAACACATCCTGAACGGATCTTGCAAAGTGAGGCCTCCTAAGGGGTTCCTGTGAGCCCCACCAGTGCCCCAGTACCAGGCAGGGCAAGATGTGTCCCCAGCCATGGGCAGATGGATGGTTTTCAATACTCTGTGTGGGGTGAGGAACAAGGGGTGCCCCGCACAGCCTGCACCCAACGCTTTCCAAGAGGACCCTTTTGAGAGGGAAGTTGAACAGGTGCCCACACAGGTGACACAGCAGAGATGCCAACCCTCTGTGCAAGAAGACACAATGAACATGGGGAGAGGTGGAGGTGGTGAAGGATCCTCCAAGGAGGAAACTTAACAACAACAACAAAAGACCATCACACAGAGATCTCTCAAAAGCGAGGCCTGTGAGGTGAGCCAGTGGCTGCATGGATGAGCTCTGTGTCTGGGCTGGATCCACACTGCAACGTCAAACACAGGCCAGAGCAGGAGGTGCACACCGGAGCATGACCCCGATCCTACCCCCTTCCATTTCTCATTCCCAGGTCACTAGTACATACCTCCCACAATTAGTCTCTCGGGGTTTTTTTTTTTTCATTCCTTTTTAGTGAAAGTAACATTGCTAACATGCCTTCGAGACTATGACAACATGAAGCTTTATGTTTGTGAGGTTTATATTCTCTTATTTCTCAGGATCTTAGGATAATCTGAAGACAGATTTTTTTTTTTTTTTGAGACGGAGTCTCAAGCTATCCCCCTGGGTAGAGTGCCATGGCATCACAGCTCACAGCAACCTCCAACTCCTGGGCTCAAGCGAGTCTCCTGCCTCCACCTCCCAAGTAGCTGGGACCACAGGTGC
>CAUYQV010073979.1:0-11951 GCA_963574575.1 Galagoides demidoff | reverse complement strand
GAGCCTCAAGCTATCCCCCTGGGTAGAGTGCCATGGCATCACAGCTCATAGCAACCTCCAACTCCTGGGCTCAAGTGAGTCTCCTGCCTCCGCCTCCCAAGTAGCTGGGACCACAGGCACCCACCACAACG
Organism: Galagoides demidoff; assembly: GCA_963574575.1. Lineage (NCBI taxonomy): Eukaryota > Metazoa > Chordata > Mammalia > Primates > Galagidae > Galagoides > Galagoides demidoff. The sequence continues at coordinate 11,820 of CAUYQV010073979.1, read as the reverse complement.
CCCGGCCATTTTTTGGTTGCAGCCATCATTGTTGTTTGGCAGGCCCAGGCTGGGGATTCGAACCCGCCACCTTAGGTATACGTGGCTGGCGCCTTAGCCAATTGAGCCACAGGCACCGAGCCAATTTCACAGAGTTTAAGTCATTCGACTGACTTTAAGATAAGCTCCTTTAGACATTTTAAACATGAGCAAGAAATAGTTCATTACATTGAAATACTCTTCAGAAGTAACAGACCCATTTCATTTTCAGTCAGTGTTTTAGAGAAAATTTTACTCGCATTCTTTCATTTTGTAAAATAATCTTTTACATAGTTTCCAGTTGACTAAAATTTATTTGGTCTTTGATGGTCACATTTCTTGAGGAGCTGTTTATTTATATCCTCACGCTACTGATGATTCATTTTCCATCACAATCTCTCAACTTCTATTCCAATCACCCTTCACTCCTGAGAGAAACACAGATATTTTAAGCAGATGATCTGATACAACTCATCATCAACTGGGCCATGCTAACTTAATCATGTCATTGATGGCTATTGTAGGGGCTCGCCATTCAATATTCAACTACTTTAAAATATAAATAGAAAAGTATACTTAAACTATTTGGTTTCAATCTCTAGAAGGGAAAAAATTTTGGCTAGAACTCTGAAAGAAGTTTTAAGGTGTAGCGGGATTCTACCCAATGAAAAGCTTAAAGCTTAAAAATACTCTGATTAACCAATGGACTGATCGATTGAGTGAATAGTATTGTAGGTTAATTAGTGACTGACTAAATGCCCAGCCAAAATAAGGTCACTAAAACAATAATTGGTCACACCAAATGGTATCTACTATGAATCACTCATGTGGGGTACACCTGGCCTGAAAGTGTCAATTATTTATAAGGAAAGAGGATGATATGTAAGGCAGAACCACACTGGAAATTTAAAATTATAGCAATAAGTGGTATGGAATTATTAAAGGTAAAGAGTATTTAGTTAAGAAGAAGGCACCAAAATTGGCAATCTAGGAAAAATGGCATGATCATAACAGTTTCAAAGGATTCTGTGACTTTTAATTTTTCTTTTTTTTTCAAACACAATACTATTTTTTGTTGGCAATTCAATGTTCCAAAGATAATCATGTGCTTAACTTCAACAGAAAATGTCAATATTTAGATCATCTTAGACTGCCTTCTAACTGTACGTATCACGAATACATTGTGAATGAAATATGTGATACTTCTAGATGGAAATACCATCTTCTGGCCAAAGGAAATATTGAAAACAGGAAGTGCTTGTGAAGCCAAGTGCAATTAACATTCCCAAATGGCTATCTCCATCCACGGTGGCCACCTCCTCTCACTTGTGACCCATACAAGCTTTTCCAACACAAACGACCCCATCGCCACAGTGTCCCAGCGCAGTGTTCCCAGGCTCCACGTGTACTTGCCACAGATGAAAGCACAACTTCTGCCATCTCGTAGAGGGAATTCCACTCCACTGATCCTGACAAGAGACAAATCCACTTACGAACCCTGTTTCTGGTTTTAAAATCCAAAAAAGATCATTTTTCCCAGCATGTTTTTAGGTTCCTCTCACAATTGAAAATATTCTAATTACAATTAAATGCTTCTAAAGGACAATACAGTACCACAAACCTATATAAAAACCATATTAAAATATCTTAGCTTTAAAAAAGCATATGGTGTAAGTGTGTAGATGTATGTGTGTGTTTTTAAAGAACCTTACTATAACAGAGCTACAAAAAAAGAAACATATTTCTTTTAGCAATTTTGTGACTTTTTTTTTTTTAATTTGGCAGACAATGAAGGTAAAGAAAATCTCCAGAGCATTTCTCTTTGCTGGTGTTTGTTTTAAATCCCTACATTTCTGAAGATGAGAATGAAATATAAGTATGAAAAGGGAAAAAATGAGAATAAACATCAGAGTGTTGGATTCTGACTGAGAGTAATGTCAAAGCATGGTCTCAATAATATATAGATAGTAATAAGTTCAGATATAAATGTGTGTGTGTTCCCTACATCTAGCCCCTGAGAGGGCCTAGGAGCCATGACAGCCCAACAACAGTGAGCCCACCTAGTGCACTAAGCTGGGCGTCAAATACTGTGCTCAGTGGGAAGCAGGGTTCTTTAAGGGATTGCTAATTCTAGGGTTGGAGTAAGGAAAGTACGAGAAGAATTTGGAATATCTTGTGGTGTCAGGATGCGCTCAATGGGGCGGGGGTTGAAGTAGATACAGGAGCTGCTTGATCAGAGTCCTGCTGGTCAAACTGGGACAACTTAGCCTCAAAATACATGATGGTATTGCCAGAATAAAACTCATTTAATAAAATAGAAAATCATGAAAACACATAGATAGAAATAAACTAATTAATACACTTGAAGTTTGAGAAGATACAAGATATTCACACAGTTTCAAGATATATCCCCACAAAGTATTTATGACGGTTGGGAAGACTGTGGACTTTGTCCTCATCAAGCCATCCAAGTGACCCTCATCAGCAAGGGGACAAACTTCCTGGGTAAGAAGAGCAGGCATCCCTTCTCAGACGTTCTTATCAAACGCGTAACCTGAATCTGATTATGAGGCGGCATCAGACAATGCCAAAATGTACGACATTCTGCAAAAGAAATGGCCCATAATCTTCAAAAGCGTCAAGGGCAGGAAAGTTGGGGAAACTCCAAGGAACTGTTTCCTTCAAAGGTGATAGAAGAGATGTGAAGACTAAATGCAAGGTGTGATTTTGAAGCTGTTCGGTTTCCAAGAGACATTTGGGGCAATGGGTGAAACCCAAGTGAGATCTTGAGTGTATCCGTGTTAATTACCTGTTTTTGATGGTTATGTTGCCATATGTAGGAGAATGTCCTTATTCACAGAAAATTCCCTCTGAAGCATTCAAAGTCATTAGGTGGGCACCTTACTCTGAACGGTCCAGCAAGAAAATGCTTTTCTGTCCTTCCAAATTTTCATACTATAAGTTTGCAGTTGTTTCAAAATTCAAAACAAAGAATTTTAATACCGATGTGTGAGCCCTACACTCAGAGAATCTGGATTGATTTGAAGGAGGACCCAGGCATGTATATTTTTTAAAAGCTCCCCTGGAGGTTTCAACAGGCAACCAGGTTGGGGACTGATTGGTGCAGAGACCTTAGACAAACCCTCTCATTTTACAAAAGAGTGAATAGAATTCAGATGCCAGGCCAAAGGTCATGCAGCTGCAGACCAGACTCCAGAACTCAGGTCCTCAGACTCCTTGTTGGTCTATTCCTTTTATTGATAATATATTCAGGGCACTGTGCTGGGTGTTTTAGGAGAAAACAGTAAAACATACATCCTTGTAACAGAAATAATGCCTTCCCTTGAATGGCATTTTATTGCTTGTAAAGTGTTTTAACATTTCTTTTGGTTGTCAAAGTAACCCACTTGAGTACTGTTACTTGGATTTTACAGACAAGGAAAGGAAGGTTATGGGGAGCAAGTGATACCCTGCTGTCAGGCCCAGAACTCCGGTCTGCTGACACCTAGGCCAGAGCTTATCTGCCATACTCCTCTAGTATAACAGAAGACAGCAAACATTAAATGTCAAGTGAGTAGTAAAGAGAACAAGCATTTGGGGAATGTGCAGGAACTTGGGGTCACTCCAGGTGCAGTTTTAGGGAGAACTTCATAATGGAAGCAAGATGTGAGCTACAAATTGAAAGATTATTCAGAAAGATTATTCAAGCAGAGAAAGCAGTCATTCTGAGTGAACAGGTGTATGAGCAAAGGGTAGAAAAAGAATAAAAGTTCAATGTCTTATGAGAGATAGTGGGTGGAGGCTTCACATCAATAAAAAGTTTCTATCGGGGGGTGGCACCTGCAGTTCAGTGGGTAGGGCGCCAGCCCCATATACCGAGGGTGGCAGGTTCAAACCCAGCATGGGCCAAATTGCAAAAGCAAAAAATAGCCAGGTGTTGTGGCAGGTACCTGTAGCCCCAGGTATTTGGGAGGCTGAGGGAAGAGAATAGCCTAAGCCCAGGAATTGGAAGTTGCTGTGAACCATGACGCCATGGCACTCTACTGAGGGCGACAAAGTGAGATTCTGTCTCTAAAAAAAAAAAAGTATCTATTGGAAAGATTCTATAAAAGATTCTTAAAAAGTTTCTATTCGAAGACTCTCCTAGGCTCGGCGCCTGTGGCTCAATCGGCTAAGGCGCCAGCCACGTACACTTAAGGTGGCGGGTTCAAATCCCCAGCCCGGGCAAACCAAACAACAATGATGGCTGCAACCAAAAAATGGCCGGGCGTTGTGGCGGGTGCCTGTGGTCCCAGCTACTTGGGAGGCGGAGGCAGGAGACTCACTTGAGCCCGGGAGTTGGAGGTTGCTATGAGCTGTGATGCCATGGCACTCTACCCAGGGGGATGGCTTGAGGTTCCGTCTCAAAAAAAAAAAAAGAAGAAGACTCCCCTAGAGGCTTGGTGGGCAACCGCAAGCTCTCTGAATAGCATGGGTTGGACGTCAGGGAAAGCTGAACTATGAATCTGAGCCTTATTTATTTATTATTATCTGCAATATAATGCAGAAGAAATGGAAGCAGCTAGTACCCTGTGTTTGCAACAATGAAATAGGAAGGCCAAAGACATCCAATCTCAAAAGGGTTCTACTGAGCAAGAATCACTAATTAATCCAGCAGGAATTTATCTCATGTTAATGGCCTGTCCTGGAGCCTAACTTAGAGGATCTCATTTATACTGCATGGCAACCTCATGAGTTAGGAATTATTGTCCCTCTCTCACAGATAAGGAAGATGAGGCTAGGAGGGATTTGTTGAATTCCTCCAGATCACTCACCTGGTATATTGCAAAACAGAGGTTTGAGCGTAGGGCTACCCACCGCTCAAGTCCATTCTCTCTCCCTCTGTGTCCCTGCACCGTGAGGAAGGCAGCGCTGCTGTGTGCAGCTCTGCGCAGTGTGAACCAGGACTAGGACTTTTTGAGCCCCAAAGTAATATTTTGTCATAAGACTTATCCCCAAAGTTGATAGACTTTGTCTGATACATTCTTACTTCTCTGAACAGACTTCGTTTAGTTTCACTTTAAGGAAAGAAATCCATCTCTTTTGCCTTTTATCAAAACAGTAGTTGATGGTACTTCTTCCTAGTTTTAAGTGCAGACCTGGAAACTTTATGTCGCAAAATATCTGACTCTGCCACTGGGAGGAGGAATTGCAGCGTCTAAGACTGAACTTGAATGAAGGAATGTGAAAGGAATCGCAAGAGATTGCAGAAAGAGTGAGTTTTCTTCTTTGTGGTTCTAAATATAGAAAACAAAACAGAACAACTCATCGTGACCCATGGTCTTCAAATCATTCTCACTTGGAAAAATATGCCTTACTTGATGCCTTTGTAGAAGGTCAGTGGAAATAAACCATTGGCTCATGGTATTAATGACCAAGCACAGGGATGAAAAAATATTTCATCCTGGGAAACAGATTTGAGGTGAGGATTAGAAAAGAGGCCATTTCCAATGCCAGATCATCAGAGCCGGTAGCATAAGGTCTGAACGGTGTTGTTCTGTTTAGATCGATACATGTACCTGAGTACATACAGTCAATTGATGCATTGGTTAAATGCTTCCATTACCTACCCACGTCAGTTACAGGCATCATTACAGAAGTCCTGAGACACACAGTGATCAAGAAATGTAACATCTGCACAGATGGAACAAGTGAAACCCTCCCAGCCACACTGATAAGCCGAGGAAGTTGAAACTTGCACGGGTGAATCAGAAAAGACGCTATCGACTGTGTTTCTTGGAAGTGAAGTAATGGACCATAACACTTTCATGGTGAGCCACATATCTAACCGCACATCATTTGTTGAATCTCAATAACATGTTTCCTGCTTAGACTCTGGGTGCAGTGAGGACTTGGAGTTTGTGGGAAGGAGGGGGAGGAGACAACCGTTCCCTGGAGACCTGACGAGAGGGTGGCAGGCACAGTGACGATTATTCGCTTGCAGATCACGTTTTTGTTTTTTTTTCTTATCTTTTTTGTTGCCCTCAGTAGAGTGCCAGAGTGCCATGGGGTCATAGCTCACAGCAACCTCAAACTCTTGGGCTCAAATCATTCTCTTACCTCAGCCTTCCAAGTAGCTGGGACTAGAGGTGCCCCCCACACACACAATGCCCGGCTATTATTAGACATGGGGTTTTCCTCTTACTCAAGCCGGTTTTGAACCGGTGAGCTCAAGCAATCCACCTGCCGTGGCCTCTCAGAGTGCTAGGATTATAGGCATGAGCCACCATGCCCAGCCAACAGATCACCAGAGATCTCAAAATACAATGACTTTAAAAATGTAGGAGTCTATTCCTCTCTTACAACCCTCCAGCAGTCAGCTGTCCGGGTCAGCTCTGCGGCAGTCCTATTCGACACAGGACTCAGACAGGTCCCTCCAGGTCCCTCCTCCTGTGTTGTTTCAGCACCCCAGCGGTGCTGCCATCATGAGTGAAGCTCAGTTGCCACCATATTTAGGTTTAGCCAGTAGGAAAAAGAAAGAAGATATGGACCAAGCAGCCCAATGCCTAAAGCTCCAGACCCCTGAAACTCTACCGGCTAGAACTTGGTGACATTTGGGTACAAAGAATGCTGAGGTCCCCAGCTATGCAATCATGCACCCAGGGAAAAACAGAAAAGAGATTTAGGGGGATAACCAGCAGCCTGCACCATGCTGGTGTAGAGGAGGAAAAGATTTCTTCTCCTCACCCATCCCTAGTCTCATGGCTCAGGTTCTCATAGCAAAAGACAGATTAGCAAGAGAAAATCATATGAATTTATTTAATATAAGTTCTAGGTGACAGGAGGGGGCCTTCATAGTAAAGACCTCTGTGTATTTTTTTATGCCAGTTTTGGTGAAGATTGGACAGTCATGGAATCATATGGAGTACAAAAAGGTGTGATCTCATGGTGCTAAACTGGTGGACCTTCACAAAGCCTGTTCAGGTGCTCCTGGGTGTCTCTGCCTCTTCAGCTCCTTTCCTCCTGGCGTAAGAAAAACCCCTTTCAAATGAGCATTTTTTTTTTTTTTTGCAGTTTTTGGCAAGGGCTGGGTTTGAACCTGCCACCTCTGGCATATGGAGCAGGCATCCTACTCCTTTGAGCCACAGGTGCCGCCTCTCAAATGAACATCTTTATCCAGCTTCAGGGAAGAAGGGCAAAGGGAAGGTGGGAGGCCTTCCTGCTTCTGCTCTTCCCTCAACTGCCAAAGAGCAGGGTGACATGTCCTGAACACTTCACTGACATAAGAATTCATAATTTAACATGTATGCTTTAAACACTTTAGACATTTGCACAGTAAAGACATCCAAAGAAGTTACCAAATTACCCAGCTTTCCTATTGCCTCAGCAAATTCCTCTAAACTTTGAAGAAATGACCAAAGTCTATGTTAAAATAAATCACCATGTACCATATAACTTGCAAACAATCCAAACCCAATAACATAAATAATATCATTAAGAACTAATAAGAATCATATCTAACATAGCCTAGATCACATACTGGCACCCTGCAGGTTGAAAAAGAGCCCAGGCACATTTCATTAGTGAGTAGTGAGGCACAGCATATAACTTCTCTTGGGGAAAATAAATGGGGATTTTGACTACAATGTTAGACTGTTATTTCCACCTGGCCATAGACTACATTGAGCTGAACCAGGTGCTAAGATCAGCACAGTCCCAGCACAACCTCCTACCCTGTACCGACACTACTCTGGCCTAACCTATAGTAGTGTGAGCCTTTAAGCCCTGGGTAAACAACCCACTGAAACCTAGGGTTTAACTTTAGTTGTGTGGCAAGAAACATTGTAGGGAAATTAACAATTAATTATAGATTTCTTCTTCAATTTTTTTTTTTTGCTCTTTTAAGTGACTCTTTATCACTAAAATCTATGCTAAGTATTGAGTTGTCAATTTAGACAAAAACCTAGATTTGTTGAGATGGTACTTCCCATCAATCTTAAAGGTGATAGCCGTATCCATTGTAGCATAACATTAAATACAATGTGCGTGGTAAGTCTCCAAAACATCAGATGACAGAATACTACTCAAGAAAAAATACAAAAATACTCTAAAGTCCGAGGTAAATCATTTGTGGCTCTTTCATTGGCTCCTTTATTATCATAGATTGGAATCAATTGTAAAAAAAGAGAAAAAAACCCATAATCGTCATGTTTTTGTATGAATAAGCATGAATACACAAACGATCAATGTGAGCGTTATTACCGTAAAAGTGGAAATGAGGTTTGCAAGCATGATTCAAACAGCATAATTAGGGGAATCACTACACAATAAATTATGCATTTGGTGAAATTATTGTCATTAATTGGAAGAAATCTTCAGAGACACAGAGAGAAGGGGAGCACAGGACTTCATAGGACATTTAAAATATCTTGCAATTAGAAAAATCCGAGGAAGTGTTAAAAATCTTAAAGGATAAATTCATTGATAAAAGTAACGCATGACAAAAATTGGATAAAAAAAGACTAGTATTGGAAATTCAGCAGTAAGAATAAATATTGGACAGGGGGGAATTAGGCTGTGCCTAAGATAAGCTTTGTCTTTTCTTTTTTGTTTCTGTTATTCCACAAATCATTTCTTCAGCTCAATTTCTTCCGTGTGAGATGACAGACTGAACCGTCACTTAAATCAATCAACTAGTCAAAAAAAACATTCCAGGCCAAATCCTTTGAAAATGTACCATAAGCATTCATTCTAGAGTGTTCAGTTCACATCCCATCGGCTAAAAATTACGCGAGGGTTCTGGTTGTCTGGTCTCCCTGGCCTGTCAGTACCTATGCTTTGCCCTTATAAATTTGAGCTGGTGTCTGGTTTTGTTTGGGAAGAGAAATAAATAATATTACAAAACACACACGAGGGAAATCCAGGGAGCCCGTCATTAATGTGCTAAATTATTCCTAATATCTATCACCCTCCTAACTCTGTGAATGTTCTGCAGAGCAGTGAAGCTGTCTTTATCTACCAAAGTGGAGCAGAGGGAGGACCATTTGCATTTGACTTCTGCTGATAAAAATGAAACATTAAAATGCTATTTGGCAAGTGCGCGAAAGCACAGAGCAGCAAAGCCTAATTCTTTTTTAGACGTAGTTCTTTGCAGAGCCCCCTTAAGAGTGCTCAGTAGGGTGTGACCATATTGCTCCCTGTGCTCATCATATGGTTTGCCCACGCAGACGCCGAATTGTTTTGTGGATGTGAAATATTGTATGTTACCCCGAGAGCTGTGGAGCCAGTGGATCCAGGAACTGTTGTTGAGAGTGACAGTTACATTGTGCTCCTGAATAGTGAAACGGCAGAATCAAAAACACAAATGCGACCAGACAGAATGTCCTGACCTTTCGAAAAAAGGCTGATTGGATATGGTGTAAGACTGCCTTCATCTCCCTCCACAATCCATTACACCTTCCTCCGCTCAGAGATGAGCTTCTCTTAGATTCTTTCTGTGAGATTATTTATGGAGGGAGAAAAACCAGGAGAATTGCAGCCAATGGTCACCTCCCCCCATATAATTTATTCTCGATAGTCATTTTATATTAACACCGTTCAAAGACAATGTTGACAACAAACAGTGCTATCTTTATCAATCTAAGCATATTGCTATTAACGCCTGTACTTAAATTAAAAACTGAAGACAGATGCCCAGATATGGGGGGAGTAATCAATGCTTCCAAACACATGCCATTTAGATGTCTTTAAACTCACGAATTACCATTTGCAATCGCTCTTCACCATGTTGCCAACTTCTTCAGCATAAATATAACACATAAAATGAACAGAAATGTAGAAGTAGATAATTTATCATTTCTTTTTAGAGACTTTTCTAGTGGAAGAAAGTTGTAAATAATGTCTTTCTGACGAAGCACATTCATTGTTTGATAAATGTGTAACATAATTATCATTAAAATACAGCATATATAGTCATCAGTGTATGTCTCAAATGTATTTCCTTTTACTTTATGTATGAGACTACTAAGTATCACCATTAAAAGGTTGATGCTGTTCACAGGTGGAGATGTTTGTGACATATTATTAAATCCAGTGTCCTCCGTGATCTGATACAAGCACCATTCTGGTAAACAAGAGTTTGAAAGAACTGAGGTAATTAACATAACACAAAAATAATAGTTTAAACTACGAAATTTTTTCTGCAACATTCAAGATGGGCCGTGAAGTGAAATTTTGACTGCCATGAAAATTTGAATTCCCACACCCAAATAAAATGGCCAAGGCTCATGTTTTTCATAAAAGCAAAAAAGTTCTTATTCATCCTTACCGAAAGATACATTTCTTTTTTGCAATCTTTTCTGATCACTTTTTCTCCCTAGAACAAATGCGTGGACATACAGCAGACGTTTTAAGGGCTCTCTCTCTTTTTCTTTCTCGCTTTCCTATTTAGGATTTTGAGCTGCCCTTCTGCCTAACAAAAATCTCCTCTCTAAGCTAATAAATTTGATTTCCACAGTTTCTTATCATACAAACAGTTACCACCACTAAGATTTATAATATGGGATTTAAAATACGTATTAGATTATATTATATTTACTATAATACAATCTAATTTTTCTCATCAGATATAGGGACTTAATTTCTTTTCATACTCTTTTAACTCTAAACTTTTGCTTCAAAAGTCTGATCCTGGTACTTCTTTCATCTCTGTTTGGAGAGAGGAAAAGCACCTTCTACTCAATTAGCATGCTAAAGAATGGGTTGGGTTTGTGCTCCATTAAAGTCAACTAAATGGATGCGCCGCAGGTCTTTATCTCAAAAATAAAGCTGAACACTTAAATCCCATGTCTCTTTGCTCAGCTTTTGATCCCACACAAAGCTTTCCCACTTGCAGCCTTTGGATGTAATGTTAACAAAGTCAGTTACCATCAAGCGCTGTGATAACAGGCATGGCAGAATTCCTTGTTTTTGCTCAATCAGTCTGTGTTCAGACTATCAGTTTGATTTATTTGTCCACATTGACCCTTATTCACCACTTAATTATCCTCGTATAATGTTTCAAGAGGCTCCTGACACAAGGAGAAAGACAATTGCCGATGTTCTATAAAACAACGGTTGACCTGATGGGCCCGGATGAAGACCGTGGGTCGAAGGTTGTTTGCTTTTGGAGGAACCCACTTCTCCTGCCTGAGAGCTGCGGCCGGAGCCACTCACTGTGGGTGCCAAGGGCCGGCCAGTCAAACTGCTCATCTGGTTCCAGGGTATGTGCTGATCGTCACAACAGATAGTCACGGCATTTTCTGCGTTGGCCTCTCCAAATCCCCTGATATGTTTGGGATGATATTAGAGTTAGGAAAAAAACAACATAACATAACCCAGCACACACAGAGAGAATAATTTCAGTCATGGCCCTATTAGTATATGGTTACTATTGTATTGGAAATATATTTTCTCCCTTTATATATGCATAGGAGGCGTTTTAGAATTATAGGCATGAAATCAGAAATAATATTCTACACACTTCACGTTGCAGTTAATCTCTAAGCTCCAGCTAACATATCAGAAAAATTATGATTTTATTAGGAAGCGAACCAATATCTGTCTCTTATACCTTGCCAGAAATCCCATTTATGGCAATGCGTTTCATTTGAAATGAAGTCAATTCTTTTTTTTTTTTTTTTTTGAGACGGAGCCTCAAGCTGTCCCTGGGTAGAGTGCCATGGCATCACAGCTCACAGCAACCTCCAACTCCTGGGCTCAAGCGAGTCTCCTGCCTCTGCCTCCCAAGTAGCTGGGACCACAGGCGCCCGCCACAACACCCGG
>CAUYQV010073977.1:0-12331 GCA_963574575.1 Galagoides demidoff | reverse complement strand
AAATTAGCAATCAGTTGACAATCTTTTTTTTTTTTTTTTTTTTTGAGACAGAGCCTCAAGTTATCCCCCTGGGCAGAGAGCCATGGCATCACAGCTCATAGCAACCTCCAACTCCTGGGCTCAAGCGAGTCTCCTGCCTCCGCCTCCCAAGTAGCTGGGACCACAGGCGCCCGCCACAATGCCCGGCCATTTTTTTTTGTTGCAGCCATCGTTGTTTGGCGGGCCCGGGCTGGGGATTCGAACCCGCCACCTTAGGTGTTCGTGGCTGGCGCCTTAGCCGATTGAGCCACAGGCGCCGAGCCAGAAGAAAAAATTTAAAAAAAAATATGCTTATAAAACCTTGGGATAGGAAAGGCCTTCCTAAACAAGGCATCATATGCTAATGTCATTTCAGAAAAGATGGATGCATTTGAGTACATCACAATTTAAAACTTCTGTATGATGAAAAACAGCAAGCAAAGTTAAAGCGTTCAGTTATAGTCCAGGAAAATGTCTGTAATATATGAGATTAAATCAATGAACAAAAGTCTAGTAAATGACCCACATATATGTAAAAATTCAGTGTATGATTAGGCTGAAATTTGAAACCAATGTAGAAAATAAAAGAGGTATTCAATAACTTTTGGATAAGAGTTAATGTGCAGATCATCAATAAGAAAAAGACAAGGTTCATGGTAGGAAAGGAAAGAAAGAAAATGCATTTATGTGACCAATAAACATGAAATGATAATCAGGCTCACTAATAATCAAGGAAATGAGTTGAAACAAGAAGATTCCATTCTGCACTTGAGTTTCCTCAACTGTGAAATGGGAATGATAAAAAAAACCCCCACCTCACAGGGTTGTGGTGGGATTCAGTGAACCAGATTAAGTGAAGCTTTTGGAATGGTGCCTGGAACTGAATCGGTGGCCGGTAGGCATAAGTAATTGATATTATTATCGTCAGCTTATTTCATTCATGTGAGGGGCAAAAATTTCAAGGTAGATGACATAAAGAGTGAGCAAGGGTACGAAGAAGAAAGTACTCTCACAATTGTTTTTTTAAAAATAAATTGGTCTGGCCAGCTTTTGCAGGCAATCTGGCAACACCCATTAACACACACAGTCACACATACCCTACACCAGGTGCTATGGTTAAAGTGTGCCCCCCAATCCATACATTGAGATCCTAACCCCAGGGTAATGGTATTAGGAGGTGAGGTATTCTACCTCCCCTTTGGGAGTAAATAAGGTCATGAGAGCAGAATCATCATGGATGGGGTTAGTACCCTTATATTAATAAAAGAGGTGTCAGAAAGAGACCCCTTGACCCTTCTACCGTGGGAAGGCACAGCCAGAAGGCGTCATCTCTGACAAAGTGGGCACTCATCAGACACTTGGTCTTGAACTTCTCAGCCTCCAGAACTGTGAGAAATAAATGTTTGTTGTTTATAGCTGCCCAGTTTGTGATGTTTTGTTATAGCAGCACCAATAGATTAAGATACCTAGCAATTCCATGTTGGTGCCTAACCTGGAGAAACATTCAACGCTCTGTACCAGGAACCAAACAAAGGAGAAGAGAAGACTGGCAGCCAGCCCAGGTGTCCGTCAACAGGGAACATGGACGGTGCTTTTACATGGGGAATGAAGCAGAGCTTGTACAAACATGGAAAGATCTCTAAGATGTATTTTTAAGTGAAGAAAACAAGTTGCAGAACAGTAAGTATTGAATGATGCTACTTAGGAAAACAATAACCACAAATCTCAAGCTGTGTTTCTGTATTTACATACACACTCCTGGGAGAGCTCTGGGAAGCCACACACCCAGCTAGCAGCATTGGTGGGTCCTAAGGGGAACACACTGGGATCACTGCTATGTGTGTAAAGAAAGACTTAACTGCTTTGTCTGTATCATTTGAAAATTAAAAAAATAGTTTTCATGTATGATTTTTGGAAACAAAACAAACAAAATCTAAAACAATCCCCCCAATCTTTGGCTACTTCATAGTCCTGAGAGGAAAATGTCCAGGTCATACACTATGTGTTAGGAGGGGAAGGCCACATCTGGCAGGTTTTCAGATAGATATTCACAACTGGAGCACAAAATCCATAGGATGCTTTCCAATTTACCCAGGACAACTCTAGCGTATGCCTATTACCTTGGTGTAATTATTGATAGAGACTCTCAAGAGTTCCCTGAATTGATTTAAAGGAGCTCCCCTCCCCCCACCAAAAGAAAACCCCCAAACCAACTTAAGTATAAATCTCACATAACAGGTACAAGATCTGTTTACTGAAAACTATAAAACACTGATGAAAGAAATCAAAGAAGACCTAAATAAATTCTTGCCAACCAATCTATAGATTTAACTCAATTATAATGAAAGCCACAGCAGGATTTGTTTCCTTATAGACATAGACAAAGTGATTCCAAAACTTAAGTGGCAAGGCAAAGCAAGTAGAATAGTTAAAACAACTTTGACAATCTGATTTTAAGACTTACTATAAAGCTTTAGTAGTCAAGAGTGTGGTATTGGGGAAAGGATAGACACACAAGCCAAAGGAATGGTACAGAATGCAGAAATAAGCCACAGAAATACAGTCAAATGGCGAAGGTTCAAAGGCAACCCAGTGGAGGAAGCATCATCTTTTCAATAAATAGTGCTAAGGCAATTGGGTCTTCTAATTCACAAAAAGGACCTCAACAAATACCTACACCTTGTACAAAAGTGAGTTCAAGATAGATCACGTGCTTAAAGAGAAAACAGAGTTATAAAACTTTTAAAAGACAACATAAGAGAAAATGTTTGTGCTAATGGGGTTCACAAGAAGATTATAGATACAACACCAAAAGCATAGCCCATGAAAGCAAAAAAAATCAACAAATTAGAATTGAAAATTAAAACTTTGCTCTGCAAAAGACACTGTTAAAAAATGGAAAGACAAGCTACAGATTGGGAGAAAATATGCACATCTCACAAATCTGACAAAAGACATGTAACCAGAATATATAAAGAGCTCTCAAAAGTCAGTACTAGGCCTGGCGTGGTGGTCCACACCTGTGATACTAGCACTTTGGGAAGCTGAGGGAGGAGGATCTCTTGAGCCCCGAAGGTTGAGGTTGCAGTGAACTATGATGATGAGACTGCACTTCAAGCCTGGGTGACAAAGTAAGATATTGTCTCCAAAAAAAAAAAAAGTCAATAATAAGAAAATAAACAACCAATGTGAAAATAGAGAAATGAGTCGCACAAAAAGGCTATATGGATAATGAATAAGCACATGAGAAGACATTAGATATTGTTAGCTATTAGGGAAATGCAAATTAAACCCATGATGAGATGCCACAACACAACTATTAGCATGGTTAAAATAAAGACAAATTATGGACAAAACCAAGTACTGGGGAAGATATAAGCCTCTTCTAGCATCTCCTAATAGCACCTGTTAGGTCTGCTTGGTATGGGGGATGTCAAGACCTTTATCCTGACACTGGCCTGATCTATTGCTCTGTCCACCTGCACGAGGCTCCTTCTCCCATAGGTATGTCCTGGAAAATGTACTGTCAGATATAAAGGGTGAAAGGGCCTGGCAGCCCGGCAATGAGGTCATTCTGGTCCTGACCCTGTGGTGCAGAGGCAGGGCACCCGGCACTGTTGTTGTTGTCCGCTTTGACTGTCATAAAAGAGATGTGCTGAGTGGGGAAGATACCAAACTAGATTTAACATGCAATTGAAGCAGGGAAGCAGCCAGCTCCCGCTTCTTCTCTCTCTGACTTTAAAATGAACTCCCAGAAGCTCTTGTGGTGGGTCGGGCAGAGCCAATTTAAAAAAAATTAACTCAGCACTGTGCCCACTGAGGTGCTCAATAATGGCAGGGAATGACAGCAGCGGTGGTGAGGGCACAGACTTAACTGCAAACCCTCCAGTGTGGCTCTGGAGACCGGAGGCTGTATGTGCCAAAGAAAAATCTCTGCTGAGCCCCAGAAGCCTGCACTGCGGGCAGTGGGGAAACTGAGTGCCAGCCAGAGGAGGGCCTGGCTCTTGTCCTGTGGACTTGGGACATGGAAGCAGGAAGTCACATGGGAGAAGGATGGGGTGGTCAGTAAGGGTGGGGCTGTGACAGCCCCTGCATTGGTGTCCTGGGGCTGCAGATGGGGTGGTCAGGAGAGGGACATTTACTCCTCACAGTCCTGGAAAGAGGAAGTCCAAGGTCCGGGCATCAGCAGGGCTGGCTTCTCCTGAGACCTCTCTCCCTGGCTTGTAGATGGCCACCTCCCCTTGTGTCCTCCTCCCTCTGCATGTGTCCATGTCCTAATCTCCTCTTCTCATAAGGACACCAGACTCATGGGATTAGGACTCATCCTAAAGACCTGATTCAACTTAATCACCTCTTTAAATACCCTGTCTCCACATACGGTCACATTCTGATGCAGTAGGAGTTTGGACTTAAATATATCGATTGAAGAGGGGGACACAATTCTGCCTATAACACCCCAGCAGGAGCTGTGGCCATGGAGTGGCCCTCACGCCTGCCCTCTCCTCACCCAGGCAACTCTGGCCGCAGCACTTTCAGGCTCTCATTCCAGTAAGAAAATGCTTTGAGACCCTTGAGATTGCAGCATTAGGCACTTGCCACCTACAGGCAGCATCCAAGAGTCCCACAGCCCCTCAGTGGAAATATAGGAGATGCGTCCAGTTGGCAGATAAGTGGTGGTCCTGGAGAACTGAGTGCTGAGTGAGTATCTCCATCTTCCACTGGTAAAAACAGGATGCAGCATCAGCGGGATGCGGCATGCCAGGCAGTGAAGCATTGCTCTGCCCCTCAGGGATGGGCTGCCCAGCTCACGCTGCCTGAGATGGAGAGGGACACCTCAACCTGTGGAGCTACCAGGACATCAAATGTGCCAGGATGTGAGTGCCTTGCGGGGTGCCTTGGAAGAAATGGAGTTTTGTGGTGCCCTTGTTTTACATTTCTTCCTACCTCAGTCCTGGGTCCCACTGCCATTCCTGGGGCTTGGTCTGACACTGTCATCACCAGGACCCAAGCTGTCAGCGAGGGTGACCAAGTGAGAGGCCCTCCCCCCCCAGAAATGGATGTGTGTGGCCAGCACAGACTCATGGCCAAGAAAGAATACAGGATAGCCATCACCAGACACATGAAACACAAGGGGAGAGCCAGGGAGGGCAGGGGATGCCTACTCCTCTCCAATCAACACCACGTCTCTGGCAACCCATGAGATGACCCAAACACTGAGAGCTTTAACTGAATCCAAGGTGCCAGTAAAACAAAGTTCTGGGATTTTCACCAGAAGTCCATGTATTTGACCTGAAGATAATTCTATGCTCCTGTAACTGTATTTATTTTACATTGACTGCTTAGGAATCTACTTTTTGCCCTCAAAGGCTGTTTCCTGCTTTCCAGAATGTTCTCCCAGATCCAGACAGGGAACCTCTTAAGGGCAGGGGCTATTTTGTACTATTTTTGCATTTCCTTGGTACACATTAGAATCACTTTGGAGCTTAAAAAAAAACATGCTCAGTGGCCTGCCCCAAATAATGAAGTAATTAGCTGTAGTGGGGCAGGGCAGTGGTGTTGCTAACCTGCAGCCAGGGTGAAAACCAATTCCCCAAGAAGGGTCCAAGCGAGGGGAGCAAGGATGCGAGGAGATGCAGGGGAAGAAGACAGGGGCCCTGTGAAACTTATATGCTGAGCTAGACCCTCTCCAGGTGTCCTGGGCATGGGCTCTTCTAAAAGTGATGGGAAAGCCTGGATGGGGCATTTCTAATGTGTGGCTCAAAGAGGTCAGTGCTGTGGGTCTGAGAACCACACCTGGAGGAGTAATAGAAAGGGCATCTGCAGCAAAGGGCTCAGCAAATACAGAGAGGATGAAAACTTAACGATGCTTTTGGCTGGATTTCTAGTTATGTGCACACACAAATTTCTCCGTACTCACTCCTGAAACTGCACCAATTTACCAGTTAAAGAATGAAACACATGTGTGGATATGTATGTCTTCTCACACAAATAAAGAATGGAGAAGACTCCAGTATATGAGAAATGGCAACAATATTTTGGAAGATGAAAAGCAAATAGAGACCACCATGTCTGGGGAGACTCCTGATATGATCTGAATGTTTATATCCTCCCCAAATTCATATGTTGAAATCTTTACCCCTAAGGTGATGATTTTTGGAGGTGGGGCCTTTGAGAGATGATGAGGTCATGAGGGTGGAGCCCTCACAAATGGGATTAGTGTCCTTATAATGAGTCCCCAGAGAGCCACCTTCCCCTTCTGCTATGTGAAGGCACAGCCAAGTAGAGGCCCTCACCAGACACTGAATCTGCAGGTGCCTTGATCTTGGACTTCTCAGCCTCCAGAACTGTAAGAAGTAAGTGTTGGTTGTTTGCAAGTCACTCTGTCCATAGTATTTTGATATAGCTGCCTGAATGGAATAAGACAACTACATAGTCTCAAAAACACTTTCACCATCACATATCATATCTAAAATGCCAGATGAAATATTTTATTATAAAACAGTTACTAAAGTGCACGAATGACCTGGCAGGGTGCTCAGGGATACCCTTAGAGGCTAAAAGTGAAACTGAACAGAACCCAGAAAAATCAGGGAGTGATCACTGAGACTGGAGGTGCCCTGAAGACTTCCTGATCCAGAGGGGGAGTTACATCAGAGACCTCCACATAACATATGGAAACCCTCCAGAACCAGACCCTTAAAGAAATGACAAACTATGAAACCCACACATGGAGATAGTGAGGAGTCTTGTCTGTCTTGGTTTCAGCTCTGAGCAGAAGGAAAGTGTCTGCTCTTAATTTGTGACCACTAGTTTCCTGCAATTTAAAATCTTAATTCGTCCAACTTCATGGGCCAAAAAGCACCAAGCTGAGGATGTAGTGTAAATCATCTTGCACTCTTGTGCCACTGGTAGGAATATAATTTAGACAAGGATATTGGAAAAGTTTTTGTCATCATTAAAGCAGAACATACCAATATCCTGTGGTCCCTGATTCCCTTCCCAGGTAGGAGACTTAACAGCAAAGCATAACATGTTCACACAAGACACAAGAAGGTCCCAGAAGCACTGCCCATAATCATCATTCCCAAGTGGAAACCACCCAAGTGCTCAGCAGCCATAGAACAGATAAACAAATTTGAACACTAGGCAGCAAGGCAAATTGACACTACAGCTACATGCAACTATGTGGTGGATCTCACAGATGTATGTCACGTGAAAGGGGACAGATACAAAAAAAGAATAGACTAGATGATTCTACTTATGTGAAAACAGGCAAAACTACTCTATGTCCTGGTTAGTGGTAATTTCTGAAATTCCATTCTCTTTCTCGTTATGCTCACACTTAGAGTATACTTCCTTAGCAGTCAGGTCATGGCCATAGTTATGACTAAGTTTGTTTCTAGGCAACGTATCCAAAAGTGATCTGTTTTGCTTCTAGGCCTGGTCCATGATAAATCTCCCATGTGTGTGCCTTTGCACACTTTCTCCTTCTGCTGCCTGCATACACATATTACCATGGCCTGAGGATATGCTAAAGAGCATGATGAAAAGAACCCAGGTTCCTGAATGAGTGGAGGGGAGCCACCCTGCTGAAATCCATCTTGGACATTATATAAGAAAAAAATACACTTGCTGTTCTTAAGACATTGATATTTTGGTGTCTATTTGTTATATAGTATAGCCTACCCTAACTAATATGCAATGGAATTATAATAGCTTGATATTGACCTCTGGTTTTAGCTAGGATATCACCCTCACAAAAAAAAAAAAAACCTAGACAAACTGAAAAATAACAATTTTCTTGTAACAATTACAAGTTCTCTCTGACCAGAGAACTAAGGTCACAGGGCAAGCTGCCACCTTTAAAAACTTGAAAATCTGTGACATGTAGAGAGCTGTATGTGGAGCAGAAACCACCGGCACCATAAACTGGCAGGAACACTTATGTGGTAATTCTGATCAATTGCTGGAGGGTGGCTGTGGACTGGTGCGAGAGGGAAAAATTGGGGTGGAAGACACAATCTTAGGGGCCACTGCACTTCTGCAGGTTTGCCCTATAGGAACCCCACTAGCTTCTCACTGTGAGAATCCCAGAAAAGGCCCCTTGTGGCTCTCGCAAAGTGGGGGGAACATTAACAATTGTGAAATATGCCCAGAGCCTTTTCTGTAACAAAGTCTTGTTCTCCAAGGCGGAGGACTTTGCTAGAGCTTGATCAGAAGCCCTATTCCACCTCTACTTCCCTCTACTGCCCCTTCTAGCCTTCCTGTTTCACTTGGGGGTGGGGAGACAGAGTTAATAGGGGTCAAGGTCAAGGAAATATATCGGGAATACTGCAGCAGGAAAGGGAGTGGGGGTAGGGAGGAGCTTCATTACTAGAAAATCATTTATGAATGTCACACCCCTGAAACACAGGCCCACCAAAAGACTGAAATTTAGTCATAGATTATAGAGCATTTTCCCTCCCCGACTTAACCACTACACCAACGGGGCTGCAGTATAATACCAGTGGATGATAGCTACAAGAGCTGCAACACAGACTTGGGGTAGGGAGGAGTCCCCAGGGGAGCCCAAGGTTAAGGGAGAAGACAAAAACAAGAATATTGAATAGTAGAGGAATTTGAAGCTTCTAGTGCCTCTAAATACAACAAACATCAATTAGAACCCGAATCTGAGCAAGGTTAACATAAATCCTCACGCTAAAGGCCTATTTACTTCAGTTCCTATTACCCAATACAGCATGTATGGCTAGCAACAAAAAAGCACAAGGTATACTAAAAGGCAAGAAAAAACACACTATGAAAAGACAGTGATTTTTAGAACCAGATTCAGATATGACACAGATGCTGAATATGTTGAGGGATCTAATGGCAAAAAAGGTAAATAGTATATAAGAACAGTTGAGTAAAATAAGCAGATGAATGGGAACTCTAAGAAGGAATAAAAAGGACATGATAGAAATAAAACAGAATAGAAATGAAGAATGCCTTACATCAGTTCATCAGTAGCCTGGACATGCTAAGGAAAGAATCAGTGAATTTGAATACAGTCAATGTGACTTCCCAAATTGAAATGCAGAGAAAAAAGAATGAAAAAAAATTAGAATATAACATCCAAGAAGTATCAGATAAGAGGGAAATTGTAGTATACACATACTTGAATGTAGAGTACACAGAAGGAAAAGAAAAAGAAAAAGAAGCAAAAGAAATGTTTGAAGTAATAATGGCCAAGAATGTTCCAAAGTGAGTGACACAGATCTAAGAAGCTCAGAGAACACCAAAAGCAGGATAAATAACAAAAATACACACAGGCATATTATATCCAAACTGCAGAAAACCAAAGATGAAGCACAAATCTTGAAAGAAGCCACAGGGGGGAAAACACCTTCCCTATACAGGAATAATGATAAGAATTACTGCAGACTTCTCATTGCAAACTGTGGACTTCTTACTGCAGACTTCTCATTGCAAATGAAGGAAGAACCCCACCAACTTACAACAGGAGAAATAAAAACCTTAGATAAACAAAAAACCAAGGGATTTCATAGCCAGCAAACTTGCTCTGTAAGAGCAAGGCAGAAGACAAATGTTATAAAGAAAGGAAGAATATTAGAGAAAGAATAAATAAAAGTAAAATAAGACCTTCTACTTTTCTTATTCTTAATTGATCCAAAGATAATTGCTTTTTAAAAGTAATAATGGCACATGGCTAAGTGGAATGATTGGCAGGCATCTCAGAGGGTCAAGCCTGAGGGATTGGAAAGGCTGTCACAAGGCACCTTCACCACATGTGAAACAGTAGAGTGTTATTTGAAGGTGAATTTGAGTTAGTTAAAAATGTATTTTCTTAACTCTAGGGCAACCACTAAAAAAATTTTAAAAGAAGTATAATTGATATTCTAAGAGAGAACATAAAATGCTCAATTAAAACCCTAGAAGGCAGAAAATGGCTCAGGTAGGGGGACAGTTTGGTATTTGTTTAAAGAAAGACAGGTAGATTTAGGAACAAAACAGAGCTCAGATTCAGAACCATGGTTATTTAAAAATCTGATATGTAAAGAGTCTTGGCATTGCAGGTCTGGTGCGAGAGGAAAAAACTGGGGTGGAAGACATAATCTTAGGGGCCACTGCACTTCTGCAGGTTTGCCCTATAGGAACCCCACTAGTGGAAAGAGGATGGTGCAGGATGTCCCTTTGGAAGTAAGTTTAATTAGATATCTTCCACAAACTATTAGTACAAATAAATTCCATGTATTTTAATGTGAAATCTTATTGCTAGTCTTCTTTATTATGTAATATGTAGATACACATGCACACACACACAGAGATGGCACCTAATTTACGATGGTTCAACTTACAAATATTTCACTTTACAACGGTGCAAATGCCATAGGCACTCAGTGGAAACTGTACTCCATGTCCTCACTTGCTCAGCCATTCTATGTTTCACTTTCAGTACAGTATTCAATAAATCAGATGAGATATCCAACACTTTATTATAAAAGAAGCTTGTGTTAGATGATATTGCCCAGCTTAGGCTAATGTTAAGTGTTCTGAGCACTTTAAGGTAGGCCAGGCTAAACTGCAATGTTTGGCAGGTCAGGGACATTAAGTGCATTTTTGACTCAGGATATTTTTAACTTATAATGGATTTACCAGGGACGATGCCCTATTGTAAGTCAAGAAGTATTTGCATATTCTTTTGTTTGAAATTTTTAAGAAATTTAATTTGTAGTTTAATATATTTACAGACTTAAGAGTAGATATTAAGGATGAACCCTAAGTGGCTAACCAGTAAAAGAGCTGGCAAGGAGAAATCGGAAGGGCCCATAAAATGTAAGCACCCAGTAATGCAGGAGGTGGGTGTGTAGGGTAGGGCTAACACCAGAGGATCACGGAGAATGTGTCAAAGGAACAGTTAAACCCTCAGATTCCTTTCCCAGCCCTGGCAGGAGAAGGAAAGTTTATTTGCTAGAAAATACTGGGGGGCAACTATTATAAGGATTAAGGCGCCGTCCAGAAGGGCAGCTGATTAAAATGTGGGATGGCTGGCTCATCAGTGGATGGGGCTAGCTGGGGGACTGCTGTGCTTTATTAGAAGGTGTGTGGTAATATATGACACTTTAAACCAATCACATATATTATTTAGATAAAAATAAAAGTTAAACTTCAAAAGAAAAAGAAAACAACTTCCACAACAACCCCAAATTAAGGTCTTTTCTGGGCTTAGTCATTGGACTGTCTTTCTTCATTTTGGCCCAGAACGCAGGCCAGAAAGAAGCCTCCCCAGAAGTCCCCAGTCTTGCCAGGAGCAAACTTTGCCCCTGAAATTCACAGGTCTTAATGCCCTGCTATGACATCAGTGGGGCCAGGCCTCACAGAGAAAAAGTGTTTGGTCCTGGGAATGAAGTGTGTTCCTGTAATGACTTCACAATTTCCTTCCAACTTAGCCGTTCTCTCTTTCCCCCTCCCCTAAACTCAATAATCTATCATTTACCTTGGACTTGCTTCAGGCTATGCTATTTATAACAATAGAAACAGTATTTTTGGCTTGTCATCTTTCTCCAAAGGAGCTCTGACTGTCTCTAAATCTTTAATGTTCTTACACAGTATCTGGAAACATTTTTAAAATGCAGATTCTAAGTCAGTAGTTCTGGGGTGGGGCGCCTGAGAGTCTGCATTTCCAGCCAGCTCCCAGGTGAGGATGCTGCTGCTCATCTATGGACCACATTCAAAGTAACAAAGGGACATGTGGAAACTTTTTGTGGTGTTGAAAACACCCTATATCTTGATTATGGTTACATGAGTAAACACATTAATCAAAACTCACTGAGTTTATTGTATGTAAATTATACCTCAATAAAGTTGATTTTAAAGGAAAAAATCCATTCTGGATGAATTATAAATATAATTGTGAGAGATGAAACAATAAAGCTTTGTTTTTTTAAATTTTTTGTAGAGATAGGGTCTTGTTATTGCCCAGGCTAGTCTTGAACTCCTGGCCTCAAGCAGTCCTCCTGCCTCAGCCTCCCAAAATGCTGGGATAATAGGTGTGAGCCATCACATCCAGCATAATAAAACTTTTATTTATTTATTTATTTTTTTTTGAGACGGAGCCTCAAGCTATCCCCCTGGGTAGAGTGCCATGGCATCACAGCTCATAGCAACCTCCAATTCCTGGGCTCAAGCAAGTCTCCTGCCTCTGCCTCCCAAGTAGCTGGGACCACAGGTGCCCGCCACAACGCCGGACATTTTTTGGTTGCAGCCATCATTGTTGTCTGGCGGGCCCGGGCTGGGGATTCGAACCTGCCACCTT
>CAUYQV010073975.1:0-28927 GCA_963574575.1 Galagoides demidoff | reverse complement strand
TTTTTTTATTAAATGATAACTATGTACATTAATGCAATTCTGGGGTACAGTGTGGTGTTTTCACATACAATTTGAAATATTTTCATCAAACTGGTTAACATAGCCTTCATGTCATTTTCTTTAGTTATTGCATTAAGACGTTCATATTCTACTCTTAGAAGGATTCACTTGTACCCTCATAAGATAAACCATAGAGGTGATCCCTCCAATCACCCTCCCTCTACCCATTCTCCTCTCCCCTCTCTCTCCCCTCCCCTCTCCCTCCCTCCTCCCTGTATTCTCAGGCTGTTATTAGGTTATAGATTTCATATGAAAGCTATAAATTAATTTTATAATAGGGCTGTGTACACTGGATACTTTTTCTTCCATTCCTGTGATACTTTGCTATGAAGAACACTTTCCAGCTCCATCCATGTGAACATGAAGGACATAAAGTCTCCACCTTTCTTTATGGCTGCATAGTATTTCATGGTGTACGTATACCACAGTTTGTTGATCCATTCGTGGATCGATGGGCACTTGGGCTTCTTCCATGATACTGTAAATGGTGAAAGCAAGATTAGGAAAATTTTGCCTTCCAGATGCAACCTTACTGCTTCCTCTACTTAATGTCATCTACTGGTGCCTTGGAGTTCCAAAGGGTACATATAAGCCCATGTTCTGGATTCTGTTCATTGTATGTGGTATTACTAAAAGTGTGTTAGACCAGATGAGTGTGAATGAGAAGGAACCATGCTGATCCCATGTACCAAGCTGCACATATGTGAGGAGAGGGGAGAGCCTTCTCCATCTGATAAGAGATGAGAGCTCACTGATGAATCTGGGACTCTCTCATCTTTACCTATAAGTAGAGAATCAGAGGAAGAAACATCTGGTGCCAAGTTATTTATTGGTCACTTGAGTATTCCAGATTCACTGTTTGAGACCCATTCTAGCTCTGCCATGCCTCCCCCAGGATGAATGACCATGGCGTCTACAGGTCAGGTGTCTGGAATATGTTCTAGAAGAATGCCAGTACATTTCACTATTTTTGGTATCAAAATATTCCCAAGGCTTCAGAGCTTTAGTTTTAAGAAATTGCCTAGTATTTGGTGGTACAGTAGGGAAACAATATTACCAATCATTTACTGCATATTTCAAAATAGCTAGAAGTGAAGAATTATAATGTTTCTGATACAACAAAAAGATAATGTTTGAGGTAATGGATATCTTAGTTACCCAGATTTGATCATGACACATTGTATACATGTATCAAAGTATCACATGTACTCCAAAAATATGTGCAATGACAATACATTAATAAAAAATACAAGGAAGAGTGAACTGTGAAAAGAAAAGATTTTAAAAAAGAAATGACCTAAACCTATTTGGAGTGGATGTAGGGAGGTGGGAGAAGGTGAGGCAGGAAGAAGGAAGGTCATACTGGGCTTCTCTTTGAAAACTATTTCCTGATAAAGAGGGTTCTACTCTGAGAATCTCTATGTCGAGAGGTTTAACTGGATTGATACCTTTGAATAAAGGAAGGAACTAGGAATTTGAGGGACATGCTAAAAAACTTTAATCAGGGAGCATCTATAGCACTCATTTATTTTCTTTATATAATCTCTGAGCATCTAACTTCTTCCTGACATTTTGATTGGCCACCTTGATTCTAATGGGATCTTCAGATTATTAGAAGATACACGGGGAGGGACCAACAGTTCTTAATTCTACTCCTCAGGTAAGTCTGATAAGGCCTTGTCAATCCATCACCATTTTCCTTCCCATCAGGGCATTTGAACCCACCAGGTGTGGTACCCAAGAGTGGCTGTGCTTGGGCGGGTCTTAGTGTTGGTCCAGAGGTGATGCCATCTATTTCCCAGAATGCACTGAGATGCCCTGTCTGGTTTAGTTTTTATATCTCATGCCTAGCACAAGTATCATACTTCATTTGGGCTCCTATAACAAAATGCCATAAACTGGATAGCTTACAAACAACAGAAACTTATTTCTCATAGTACTGGAGGCTGAGAAATCCAAGATCAAGGGGCCAGCAGACTCAGTGTCTGGTGAGGGCCCATTTTCTGTTTCAAAAATGGAGCCTTCTCACTGTGTCCTCACAAGGCGGAAGGGGCAGGCAGCTGCCCAGTGCCTCTTTTATAAGAGCATTAAACTCATTCGTGATGCCTTCACCCTCTTGACCTAATCATCTCCCAGAGGCCCCCACCTCCTAATATCATCAGCTTGAAGGGTTAAGATTTCAATATAGGAATTTGGGGGAAGACACAAACATTCAGATCACAGCACTTTAATTTCCAGACATTAATTCCTAGGCTCTCAGAGAAATCCTTATTTAAATAAATTAATTCGGGAGAAAATCCCAAACTAATTAGCATGGATTGTTTTGCTCTCTAAATCAGAGCTGATTCTCTCTTATTGCCCTGGCCCCTGCTGGGAGACAATTGAGCCCTGCCATGTGGCACTCATCCTCCCTGTCCTCTCTTCATTTTTGGCTTGTGTCCCCAGAACACTTCCCAGGTCTTCTGCTTTCCTTTACAGGAGCTCTCTGACCATTCCTAATTCTACCTTCCAGGCAGGCCCTGGTCTGCTGCTGCTGCTCTTTACGGGAACTCTGGAGAGGCCTTGCCAGTACAGGTCGTCAGCCCCTGCCACCCAACAAACTGGCCACTCTTAACTCAGCTAAAGGCCTATTCATTCTTAAGCCTCAGTTTCCCCCCTGTCAGAGGCTTCAGGAGGTCTTTGTGTAGCCTTGCCCTTGTTCTGTGACAGTGTAGTGGATAGGTAGAGGTGATTTCTTGACAAATCCCAGCCTTTTTCCTTTCCCTCATCCTGGCTGCGTTCTGTCACCTCCTCCCTTACCTTAGTTCCCATCCACAGCCGTCTTGAAGCTTGTCTGCTAGTGCATGGCTGGGTTAGGGGAATGGGCCAGCAAGACCCTGGGCTAAAACCCGTCACTCCCTTGTTCTCTCTGATCTAATGTGTTATGTTTATAGAATATTTTGTTAATGCTTCAGAGCTACAGATATTTCCGTTGCAGTAATATTAATACAATTTAATTTTTACTATTAAAAAATAAGACCCTGGGCTAAACAGTCACCCTCCTTGCTTAATTAGTGTGTTCCCTGGAGAACGGGCTGGGCAGGTAAGGAGCCACAGAGGAAGGGATGCAGATCCCATTGACCAGCTTGTTCCTGCCTTCTTTAAAAAGTGGGTCTGCAGCCCGTTGTTTAGGCAGGGCAGTGCTATCTCCCCAGACACCGACAGTAATAGCTCTCCTTCTTGTGGGCAACAATAATGACTAACATTTGCTGACTAATCATGACGTGCAGAGCTTGGTACAGTAAGTATTTTATTTACACCTTACTCTAAAGCAGTTCTGAGAGGTAGGTTCTATCAATATTATTCTTCCCATCGTACAGATGAGGACACTGAGTCCCAGGAGTGACAGAGCTCTGCAAAAAACTCAGCTCTGACCCCAGAGCTGGAACACTTGCGCTGGCCCCAAGCTGAAAACAGTCACTTCTATTCTGAGATTGCCCTGCCAGCTTCTTCTCAGTTGTCAGATTGTTTGGGAAGCTGCAGCAACTCTCTCAAGTCAAGGGGACACTTTGAATAAATGAACACTGACAGGCACTGTCAAGCTAGCAGTGCATCCTGCCCCTGCCAGGCTCATCTCTGCTCTTCATGAGAAAGCTCTGGCCCTGTCACTCTTGCCATGCTCTGGCCTGCCCTTGTGTCAGCCCCTAACATTCTCCCCTTTCCTGTGTTTCATATTGCAAGGTGGTCATCCTGTGTGTTTTTAATTCCTTGTGGCTTGTTTAGGCTCAGTTTTGAGTGTTTATTTGTTTTTTCCAGACAGAATCAAGATGTGGCCTTTTTGCCCCATCTCTTTTAGGAGGTATTGCTCTTCTCCACTTAACCAGGTGGGGGCTGAACTTGGCAGAGGCAGTTTCTGTTTCTACCTCCTTTCCTCTGCACTTTCAAAGCCCCTTGAGCACACTCCCTTGTTCTACAAGACTGCAAGTATGTACCTTCTGTTGCTTCTCCCATACCAGGAGTTTTAGCCTTCTGTTGCAGCCTGGAACACGGTGGACAACCCATAAATGTTAGTTGAATGAATGAATGAATACAGATTTCAATATGTACAATCACAGCACTCTCACAGAACTGCTGTTATGATCCCGTTGGCAAGGAACCACACAATTTCAGGATAGAAGAATTGTGGCAACAACATTGTATTGGCTCTTTTCTGATTCGTCCACACCCCGTGCACCTGCTGAGACGCCCCCACCCACTCACATACTAGTTAGACAAAGGGAGGAGCCCACTTCATGGTGAGCTATCCCTACCTCAGCCCACCATGTCCAGCCAGGAACCTGGAAGAAGGCAGATCATCATCCTTTTGTTATTTTAGAATGTCCTTTGGATGGTTTAGAGTCAGTGTGACAGCCATCGTGTCCATCCCAAGCTGTTCAGCAAGTGCAGTTCGGTGAGTCCTTGCATCAGGTGCTAAATTCTTATTGAGATATAAAACTTCAATTCCCAACTCTCCATCTCTGAGGAAAGAATAAGGTCTTATTAAGAGTGCCTGGCAGAATGTGTTATTTATAAACTCACCCGGCTTATCACCAAGAAGACTGTTATCTTCACTGAAAGAGGCTTTTAAAGATTTCCCTGTTAATATTTGCTTCATCATTTCAGGAAGCCTTTAGCTAGGCCTGATCAGACAGTTATTTCTGGCCGGGTACAAAATCTGTTTTCAGAATATTGCTTGGCTCTTTGTTCCTTTCCCCTCTATGCTGCCCACCCCCTAGCCTGACTCATCTTTTCTAGAACCTTCTCTGTCCTTCCCCAAACCACTGGGAATGATTTAATAAGAGCATTTCCCAGCCAGCTTCCAGACATTGGCTAGAAAGAACAATTTACAGGAACAAAATGTCCCCACGTTGTAACTCGGTCATGGTCCAAAATTTATTTGAGAGTCAGCCATTGGAATTAACAATGTTTTCTTCTCATAGAAACAATTGTGGGGAGAGGGTCTCAAGACAGCCTCCAGAAGGCACTTAATCAATAAAGAAACTGAATTATAACTCAAATGAAGGGTCTAGGAACAGAATATATGGGGGTGCAGAAGGGCGGATTGTGGTGGGGCAGGGAAAAGGAGGATAGGAGAAGAAATTGGAGGAGAAGGGAGAGTTTTTCTCCCTTTTTTTTAATTAATGCAGTTCTAGCCCTGGATCACATAGTTTGTAATAATCAGATCTTGTGCATACAGCTTCTTGTGGCCTTAGAGTCAGAAATGATTAGAGGTCAGGGTTTGACCCATGTTAAACAAACTCATACTAGCTTGATGTGTCAACCAGAATAGTAGTTGCTCACCGATGTTGCTAGATGTCAAGCCCCCTAGATAAGCATGTTGCTACCAGTGTATTCCTTCCTGGAAACAAGTCTACAAGGGAGGCTGGGATGCAACCAGAAAGCTGTGTAGTGAGCCTCACTTAGATCAAGGCATCCACTGTCATAGACCTGGAAAGGACAATTTTAGACCCCACTATTCTCTCCTGTGTGCATTCTGTGCTTAATCAAGGCTCAGGACTTGCTTCTTTTGCTCTGCCTTTCCCAGCCTTTCTAGCAAGGAAAGAATGTATCTTTTTGCCAGACACATTCTGGCTCTGTGGTGCTATCTTCAACCAGATCAGAGACAAAACTGTTAGGCCTGGGAGCCATTCTGACTTTTTAAACTTGATGTAGTAATGCTCTGTTCTGACCCAACCTGTGTAGATTTTCAGTATAGCTAGGAGGAAATAATTTAACCTCCATGTTCTCAGGGATCATTTCAATTCAATGTTTCTAACCCTGTAACCATGTTCCAACTATACTTTCAGGTATAAATAACATTACTACTTTATGTGTGGGTATGGGACAGAGGGGGGAGCAGAATTAGTTCATCTTGTTCCACAAAATCCTCAAAATTCAAAAATATTTGCTGCCTGAAATCTGACTTGGAAACAGCAGGAATATAGAGTGAAATACATGAAGAAATACATCCTTAATTGAAACACCCTTTCCCTTACAACACATGATCTCAGCTAGATGTTAGAAAGAAAGAGGGACAAACTAAATTATACTAATGTGCAAACGACTAACTAACACTTCTGATAACATCTTGAGAGTAGCTTTCTTTTTGAAAGTGAGCAGAGAGTGATACATAGGCATTTTTAACCCAGTAAAATTTCAGGCATTGGTTGCGGCTATTTCACAGAGGAGAAAAGTCAGGGAGTATTCTGGGAAAGATTTCGATCTGGGGTTGGTCTTTTGCTCTGGAGTTCAGCTTCTTTCAGTTAGTTATAGCTTCTTCGTTTCTTCCTGAACACCGACCAGTCTTGGAGATTGGTAAGGCTCTGAGGTTTCTCAGAAAAATTTCCATGGCAGTACAATCAGGCTCTCTCATTGTGGAGGGAGGGAGGGGCCGGGCTGTTC
This sequence comes from Galagoides demidoff, assembly GCA_963574575.1. Taxonomy (NCBI): domain Eukaryota; kingdom Metazoa; phylum Chordata; class Mammalia; order Primates; family Galagidae; genus Galagoides; species Galagoides demidoff. The sequence goes on along the minus strand of CAUYQV010073975.1, from coordinate 22,447 downwards.
AAGAGAGAGTGAGGGCCATTGTTGGCGGTTTGCACTAGGGGAAGACCCCCTGCTAGCTTAAATCAACCCTTCATCCATTTCTGTTGCTCATGTTTCTCACCTCTTTCAAAATGTCTCATTTCTTATTTATTTATTTATTTGCGACCTTGTGCTCTCCAGCCACCTCCTTGCTATTGGTCAGCCAAGCCAGGTGTGCTGTTACCTCCAGGCCTCCCTCTTCTCTTGGCCTAGACGCTCTTCTCCCAGATTGCTATAACAACCCTCTGTCGACTTACTCGAGCTCTGCCCTGTGCTGCCTCCTCAGGGAGGAATTTCTGACCTATCAAAACAGCATCTTCCTCCATTTATTATCCTCTTGCCCTGCTCATTTTTTCTTCACAGCACAGCAATTTTTCTTCACGGACTGTGTCTGGCAAAAGCTAGGAAGGCTAGGAAAGGGAGAGCAAAAGAAGCAAGTCCTGAGCCTGACATATTACGTATCTATCATTTAATCTTTAATCCATTTGTTAATATCCAGATGCTAGCTGCACTTGGGAGGGATTTGGTCTGGCTGGTCCCAAGCCAGATTCTTCGCACCCAGCCTGTGCCAGGCACAAAGTGAATCCTCACTAAATATCTGTTAGATAAACGCATTTCCATTTTACAGATGCGAATTTGAGGTTTAGAAAGATTAAGTGACTTAGTCAAGGCTGCACAAGTAGGAAGTACCAGAGATGGGATTTTAACCCAACTCATCTGATGCTAAAGCCCATATTCTTAACTGCTGTGTGTGTTTTTCATTCTTCTCTACTAAGCTCTCAGATTCTCCATGGTAAGGACTATTTGTATTATAGCTTATAATCCAAATACTTAAAGAGCCTAACATGAGGATGGGACTCCATGAATGTCAGATAAAAAATATATGATCATATAAAATGAAGTATGACAATGGAACTTTAATAGGGATTGCATTAAAATTATATATTGCTTCGGGTAGTATGGACATTTTAACAATGTTAATTCTTCCCAGCCATGAGCATGGTATGTTTTTCTGTTTGTTAACATTTTTGTCTATTTCTTTTCTTAGAGTTTCATAGTTCTCTTTATAGAGGTCTTTCATGTCCTTTGTTAGGTAAACTCCCAAATATTTCATCTTCTTTGTCACTACTGTAAACAGAATTTTAGCCCAGGAATATGGGGAGAGGGGAGAGGGAGGGGAGGGGAGGGAGGAGGGTGGGTGGAGGGAGAGTGATTGGTGGGATCACGCCTATGGTTCATCCTATAAGGGTACATGTGAATCTCTCTAAATATAGAATGTAAATGTCTTAACACAATAACTAAGAAAAAGACATGAAGGCTATATTAACCAGTTGGATGAAAGTGTTTCAAATTGTATATAGAAACAGTACACTGTACCCCCTGATAATATTAATGTACACTGCTATGATTTAATAAAAAAATATACATATATATATGATCAGCTAATGGATGGTTGCTTGAATAGGCAGGTGTTTCTAATGAGGACACAGTGTAGACAAAAGCACAAAGGCCTCAGAAGCACAGTGGGAATAGCAAAGTTCAAATACCTTCTCAAGTGGCTAGTTCATCACCAAGGGAAGCTTAAGCAACAGGAAAAATACAAGTCTATTAAGTATAATCATTGCACATTCCCTTTTAGCAGCTGGAGTCATCACCCCACATGTTGCCTCACAGCACACATGCAAGTTTAAATGCTAGAAATGCTTTGCTAATCTTCCCAAGTCTTCATTATGGTAAGATGGAGCCATGGTAAAAATATGCTTGTCTTTACACCGGCCAGATGGCAAATTGATAGCAGTATACAATGGCCACAGGACTGAACACTGGTACTGAATGTCAAGCAGACAACAGACACAATGTTTACATTTACTGAGAGGGTTTCATCTCAATAATACCAATGAATATGGAGGTGTCTGAGCAGCAAAAAGATTAATTTTATAGTTAAATGCAGAATTTGGGGCCCTCAAGAGGAGAAAGCAGTGGTAGATCAGCCAATTGTTCTATTATTCTATTTTTCACAGCCAGTTCCCTCCTTCCTTCTAACATTGTTGTCCCATTGCATAGCAATCCCACTTTCCTCAACACAAAGGAGCAGGAAGGAGAAGGAACCGAAGCCCTCCTTTGGGGTTGGCCCCTGTGAGCTGCAACAGTCCTAGACTGGCTACAGCAGTGCCCACCATTGTCTCCTAGCATCAGGTTGTGCACAGTGACATGCATATCTCCTTTATCCACCATGGAAATCTGTCACTGGCAATGCATCCTATTTGTAGGCTAAAATTAATGGTATCCTTCTCTCCTACCTAATTCACATCTCCTCTCATCACTCATCATTATCTGCCCTTCTCCCAAACACATTGCTGTTGATTTTTATTAGCTCTGAATCAAAGAAAATGTGCTAGAGAGTATTGCACCAGGGAAATAACATTTCAACGTTTAATTACTTGTCTCTATAAAGGCGCTTTCCAAATTAAACTAGCTCATTTCCCAGCCTCTTGAAAACTTTTCTTTGGAGTGAATCTCTTGCCACAGGATTGCAGGGAAGGAAGCAGTCATCTTTCTCTTGCTTTCTCAGAGCCTCTTCAAAACCTTGATTGCCTATCTCAAAGGTCTGCTAAAAAGAAAGAGGCAGGAAATGTTGGCCCCAGTGCTGAGAGGCATGTGAAGAAATAGGTGCCCTGTAGACTCCATCTGAGTACTGTAGGGTGTGCATGCCACGGTTTGGCCAGGCAGTTCCTGAGAAAATTTAAGCATCTAGATTTGGGTTAAGGATAACTATATTCCTACCTTGGACCAATGTAAAGAATTAGGTTAATCAAATTTGTTGAGAAAGGACAATTCTCACCAGACCAACAAGACAATAAAGATAGTCATCCCTTCTCTCCACCAAAAATCAAAGATATGTACTTGATGCTAGCAGGGAGATGGGAGCAAAAGACACTCTTTTTTTTTGAGACAGAGTCTCACTTTGTCTCCATCGGTAGAGTGCCGTGGCATCACAGCCCACAGCGACCTCAATCTCCTGGGCTCAAGTGATTCTCTTGCCTTAGCCTCCTGAGTAGCTGAGACTACAGGCAGCTGCCACAGTGCCTAAATTTTTTTTTAGAGATAGGGTCTTGCTCTGGCTCAGGCTGGTCTCGAATGGGTGAACTCAGGTAATCTACCTGCCTCAGCCTCCCAGAGTGCTAGGATTACAGGTGTGAGCCACCTTGCCTGGCCAAAAGGTACCCTTATTCCTAATTGGTGAAAATGTGAATTGTTATAGAAATTGTCTTCCCACAACAGATAACCTGCTTGGGAAGGCCTTTCCTGACCATCCTATCTAAGATAGCACATCCTCAGAGTCTCTATTTTGTATCCTATTTTCTTCCTAACATTTCCCACTATCTGAAATTACATATACTGTGTATCTATAAACCACTTAATGAGCATATAATTAGCATACAACACATTGCACGTATTTGAAGTGTACAATTGAATATATAAACACAATGATGAAGTATCATCACAACCAAGGTAATAAATATAATCCTTCACCCTCAAAAGTTCTCTCATGCCCCCTGGTAATCCATTCTAAGTCTCCCTACAGGCAACCATTCAAGTACTGTCACTACAGTTTTTATTTTCTTGAATTTTATATAAATGGAATTACACAACATGTTCCCTTTTTATATGGCTTCTTTCATTTCGTGTCATTGTTTTGAAATTTATTCAAATATGTCAACACTATCAATAGTTCATTGCATTTTATTGCTGAGTGGTATCCCAATATATGGATGTGCCACAATTTGTTTAACCATTCACCCACTGGAGAACATTTGGATTGTTTCCACTTACTGCTTATTCCAAATAAAGCTGCTTTGAACATTTGTTTACAAGTCTCTGTATGGATACACGCCTTCATTTCTCTTGAGTATACCCCTAAGAGAATGACTGCATCATATGGTAGGTTGAACATTGTGTTTAACATTTTAAGGAACTGCCAAACTATTTTTCCAAATGGACATATGATTTTACATTCTCACCAACAGTGTATGAAAGCTCTAGTTACCTCACATCAAAAAAATGTGTAAGACAGATATACGCAATTTGACAAAATCAATTTAAAAATTAAATTGGGAAATACGTACCACTCAGATGTAAGAAAGAAAACATTTCCAGGAAATTAGAAAATCCTGTCTCTCTGTGTCAATCTCTCCCTTCCCACAACAGATAACCAGTGTCATTTTACTACCTATTGTGTGTGTGTGCATACACACACACACACGTATATCCCTTAAACATTAACTTACTTGGTTTTTCTAGTATTTGGTTTTTTGAAATGAAATAATAATCCATGCGTCTTGTTTCTTTCACTCAGTATTATACCCTTGACATATACCAATGTTAATATGAGTAGATATTGTTCACTGAATTTGACAGCTATATAATGATCTTTATGCATTTTTAAAATGTTTGGGCAGTGCCTGTGGCTCAGTGGGTAGGGCGTCGGCCCCATATACCAAGGGTGGCAGGTTCAAACCTGGCCCTGGCCAAACTGCAACAAAAAATGGCCAGGTGTTGTGGTGGGCGCCTGTAGTCCCAGCTACTCGGGAGTCTGAGGCAAGAGAGTCACCTAAGCCCAGGAGTTGGAGGTTGCTGTGAACTGTGACTCTACAGTACTCTAACTAGGGCAATAAAGTGAGACTCTGACTCTTAAAAAAAAAAAAAATGGGGCGGCACCTGTGGCTCAAGGAGTAGGCGCCAGCCCCATATTCTGGAGGTGGTGGATTCCAACCCAGCCCCAGCCAAAAACTGCAAAAAAAAAAAGTTTGTTCAATATGTTGTGACCTTTGTTTTTTATGATGAGAAGCTAGGCATTAACTGTAGCATTCTTCCCCTATAGGGGATGGTCATTTTTCTTTTGCTGCTTTAAAGATTTTCTCATTATCTTCTGCTTTTGGTTTGAATGTGATACATCTAGATGTGGATTTCTTTGTCTTTTTTTGGGGGGGGGTGGCTGGACAGAGTCTCACTATGTCACCCTAGGTAGAGTGCCATGGCATCACAGCTCACAGCAACTTCAAACTCTTGGGCTTAAACAATTCTCTTGCCTCAGGCTCCCTAGTAGCTGGGACTGTAGGCACCCACCACAATGCTGGCTATTTTGTTGTTGTTGTTGTACTTGTCACTGTTTTTTGGCAGGACCAGGCTGGGTTTGAACCTGCCAGTCCCAGTGTATGTGGCTGGCTCCCTAAGTGCTGAGCTATAGGTGCCAAGCTTTTTTTTTTTTTTTTTGTCTTTATACAACTGAAATAGATATACTGGGCATCTTGGACCTGAAATTTAATGTTTTCACCAAGTTTAAGAAATTTTGTGTTATTATTCTTTCAACTGTTTTTCTGCCTCTTTCTCTCTGTTCTTCTGGAGCTCTAATTATACATATGTCAAAATGCTTTGTATTTTCCCATAGACCTGTCAGCTGTTCATTTTTCTTCTATCTTTTTTCTCAGTGTTCTTTGCATCTATATTCAAGCTTACTGATTCTTTTCTCTACTATGTAAAATCTGCTGTTGAGGCCATCTAGTAAAATTTTATTTTAGTTAGTATTTCTTTCAGCTTTAGAATTTCCATTTGATTCTTTTTTATAGTTTTCATTTTCTAATGAAGTCCCTATCTGTTCAATCATTATTAATATATTTTCCTTTATTTCTTTACATAATTTTTTTTCAAATTCTTTGTATATATCTTTACTATCTTTGTATGCTAAATCCAACATCTGTGCCTACTTGGAATTGATTTCTATTGACTGCTTTTTTTCCTGAGTATGGGTAACACTTTCCTATTTCTTTGCTCTATTCTAGTAATTTTTAAATAAAACGTGGGTATAGTATATAATACATACTAGCAACACTAGATTTCTTTTTTTATTTCTGGTTAATGTGAGGGTACAATGACCAGGTCACAATATTTGAATTCGTTAGATAGAGTCCCTCTTATAGCTGTGTCCCACACCCAAGAGGTGTGCCATATACCCCTACATTGTGTTCATTAGATGACAGCACACCAATTCCTCCTTTCCTCCCTTTTTCCTCCTCCTCTCAACTTGAATTAAGTTTTTCTCCTATGTCATCATAACTTAGATTGTCTACTGGCTTCATATGAATATTGTGTACATTGGATATTTGCTTTTCTATTCTTGTGATAATTTACTAAGAAGAATATGTTTCAACTCCATCCACTTTAATATAAAAGATGTAAAGTCACCATTTTTTATGGCTAAATTGTTTTCCGTGGTATACATATACCATTGTTTGTTAATCCATTCCTGAGTTGATGGACATTTAGGTTGTTTCCACATCTTGGCAATTGTAAATTGAGTTGTGATAGACAATCTAGCACAAATGTCTTTATGATAAAATGATTTTTTTTTCTTTTGCCCTGTTGCCTAATAATGGGATTGTGGAATCAAATGGGAGATCAGTTTGACTTTTTTGAGGATTCTCCATAGTTCTTTCCAAAGAGCCTACATTAGTTTGCAGTTCCACCAACAGTGTAAAAGTGTTCTCTTCTCTCCACATCTGTGCCAGCATCTGTAGCTTTGGAACTTTGTGATGTGGGCCAATCTTACTGGGGTTAGGTGATATTTCAGGGTGGTTTTGATTTGCATTTCTCTGATAATTATGGATGATGAGCATTTTTTTCATGTTTGTTTGCCATTTATCAGTTTTCCTCAGAGAAGATTATGTTCATATCTCTTGCCCAGTGATAGATGGGATTGTTTGCTCTTTTTCTATCAATTAATTTGAGTTTTCTATGGATCCTTCTATCAAGCCTTTGTCAGATTCATAACATGCAACTATCTCTTCCCCTTCTGAAAGTTGTCTCTTTGTGTTACTTCTTGTGTACTTAGCTGTGCAGGAGCTTTTCAGCTTAAGCCCCATTTGTTTATATCTGTTGTTATGAGTCCCCTGAAATTTTCTTCATAAAATCTTTCCAAAAGACTGACATTCTCAAGAGTTTTTCCCACACTTTCTCCTAGGATTTTTATCATTTTATGTCTTAGATTTAACTCTTTTATCCATCTTGAGTCAATTTTTGTAAGTGGTGAAAGGTGTGGGTCGAGTTTCAGTCTTTTACATGTGGTTATTTAGTTCTCCCAGCACCATTTAGTGAATAGGGATTCTTTTCCCCAGTGTATGCTTTTGTTTGGTTTATCAAATATCAGATGGCTTTAAGAGACTTGTTTCATCTCTTGGTTTTCTATTTAGTTCCATATGTCTATGTCTCTATTTTTGTGCCACTATCATGCTGTTTTGAACACTGTGGAATTGCAATATAGCCTAAAGTCTGGTAGAGTCATGCCTCTGGCTTTGTTTTTCTTACTAAGAATTGCCCTGGTTATACAGAGTTTTTTTTGGTTCAATATAAAACTAAGAAGTATTTTTTCCAGTTCTTCAAAGTATGATGTTGGTATTTTAATGGGGATTGCATTGAATCTTTAGATTGCTTTAGGTAGTATAGACATTTTAACAATGTTGATTCTTCCCAGCCAAGAGCATGGTATGTTCTTCCATTTGTTAATGTTTTCTGTTATTTCTTTTCTTAGGGTTTCATAATTCTTTTTGTAAAGATCCTTCACCTCTTTGTTAGTTATATTCTTAAGTCTTTCACTTTCTTTGAAGCTACTGTGAAGAGAATTATGTCTTTGATTAGCTTCTCAATGTGGCTGTTATTTTTGTATACAAAGGCTACTTATTTGTGGACATTGATTTTAATCCCTGAGACATTATTTCTTGATCATTTCTGGGAGTCTTGTGATTGAGTCGCTGAGGTTCTCTAAGTATAAGACCATATCATCAGCAAAGAGCAAGTGTTTGGCCTTCTCTGCACCAATTTGGATTCCCTTTATAATCTTCACTTGCCTGATTGAATTGGCTAGAACTGCCAGACCTATGTTGAATAGTAGGGGCAATAGAGGACATCTTGTCTGGTTGTAGTTCAAAGTAGAAAAGCTTTCAGTTTTACTCCATTAGGTATGATGTTAGCTGGGGTTTTGTAGTAGACGGCTTCAATCAGTTTAAGAAATGTGCCACCTATATTTATATTCTTAAGTGTTCTTGTTAAAAAGGATGCTAAATTTTATCAAATGCTTTTTCTGTATCTATTGAGAGGATCATATGATCTTTGTTTTTGCTTCTATTGATATGGTGAATTACATTTAGGCATTTGTCTATGTTAAACCAGTTTTGCATCACTGGGGTGAAGCCTACTTGATCATCATTTATAGTTTTTTAACATATAGCTGTAATCTATTAGCTAAGATTTTTTCTTTTCTATCCTGATCAGAAAAGGTTAGAAATAGTTCATGTTCGTGTGGAATGGACAATGAATATTCACTTACAGTTTTGCCCTAAAGCTGTTACCTTTCCTTCCTTCTGTCATAATACATTCCAAAAAGATCTAGACTGTCTGAACATCTGGTAGAACATTACACGAACCCATTACATCATGCTGATGATAAAAATGAATAGGTAGAGGCACTGAAGTCCATTTAAAAATATTGAGCTCCAACCTGTGGGAGAAAAACCCTAAGAACATTAAGGAACCTGCCATTTTAGTAAAGTTTTTAGGGATGTGGTGGTCAGGGATGTGCTAAGATATCTTGAGTAAAGTAAAAAGGAAAAATGAAAAATGATTGCATCTTGAATCTCTTACCACAAAGGAGAAAGTATGCTGTCTGGAAAGAGGTCTGCAATAGGTCCAGGTGCTGGTACAAGCAGCCCTGCTGTCCTAGTCAATTCAGACTATTATACCAAATTACCATACACGGGTGGTTTAAGCAATGCACATTTATTTCTCATAGTTCTAGAGGCTAGGAAGTCCAAGATCAAGGCACCAAAAGATCTGGTATCTGGTGAGGGCCTGCTTCTTGGTTTACACATGGTTATTCTTCTTATAGCCTAACACGGCAGAGAGCAGAGAGCATGAGAAAGCTCTAGTGTCTCTTTTTATAAGGGCAGTAATCCCATGAACTCCACTCTTAAGATCTAATTGCATCCCAAAGACTCCCACCTCCTAATATCATCACATAGATGGCTGGGATTCCAACAGGTGAATTCTGGTTCAAGGGCCACAAATATTTAGGCCATAACACTTCTCAGGCCATACGATACCTATTAGGGTCTATGGTATTGAGGGTATCCGTGGTGAGAAAATATGCAGTGCAGAATTATGGCAAGTGAGGCTTATTAGCACAAGCCTCTGGGATTCTGTAATAAGGTCATGGCATTTGTTGCAGAGAATTATATGCCTGTTGAAAAACAGCTCTCAGCTTGATACTTAGCTCTGGTAGTGATAGAATACTTGGTTATTTAGAGCACAATGATCCTGCACCTGGAACTGTCTATTCTGATCTGGGATCTAGCAGATCTGTCAAATCACAAAAGAGCACAAGCCCAGCAGTAGGCTGTTATAACATGGAAATGTTATAGGATTAAGCCTGCATAGGAAGAAGGCACATGTTGCCCACACTTCCATGTCACACTCTGCTCCAGCACCTGGCTCCCAGCTCATACCTATGGCTGCAGGAGGATCTCATATGAACAGCTAAGGGAGAAGGAAATGGCTTGAGCTTGGCATATAGCTGGGCTGACTCAGTTTGAGGAAGCAAGCTGAAAACAGAGAATGTTGCATTACATCCACATTTAGGGGTGACCTTGAAAGGCAGTGAAAAGGGAAAACCTTTGCAGGGGGGGGAGCTGCAAAGAATACTGCTGATTATTCACTTTGAGCAGAAGGAGAAATATCCCTGAGTAAGAAGGTATATGGGACAGTGTGCAATGACATGTCTAATTGGTCACAGAGCTTTGGGAGGAAAACGACTGGAAGATCAGAGACAAAGCCGTGTGGGGTAGAGGCTTGTGGATAGACACATGGGAGTGGGAACAATGTGTGATTTTTCTATTACACTTTAGCACCCACCAGAAAGCATCCAACAGAAGAACCATTGAATAATAAAGTAAACAAAATGATTCAGTTAGCTGACATTAGCCAGCCTTCATCATTGCTGCCCCAGAACTGCACTCATGGGTGCATGAATACAGTTGCTATGGTGCCAGAGAAGGAGACATCTGTCCAGGGAACACATTTCACCACAAACAGTTTGTGAAAATAGGCCCTTGACCATGGAATATACTGGTTGTATCATATACTAACTGTATAATACACAGTATACAATAGCAGGCAGCCTCACAGAAGATGGGAATGGTCTACTGATAGCACAACATGAACTCCCACTCGCCAAACCCCTGCTGCTTCCGAGTGTAGACAGATAGCAGCCACCAATGTTTAGCCTTTAACATTCCACTCATGTTAGAGGAGACCAACCAGCCACTTTGGGATCCTTTAATATTAGAATGCCTCATAGGAATGCCTATTCTGGTTATATATTTGTCTTTTCTGTCTGCATAGCCTCAGCTCATCCCATGATACAAAATTCCTGACATGAAAGTATATAAATTCACACAATATCATTATTGATTGGTACACCCATTTCATAGCAATGGATTTGTAGGGACGGGTTGACTATGGAACCCACAGCCTGTGTCACATAGGGCACCATACAGTGACAGGCAGTCTCACAGAATACAGGAAGGAGCTGCGGAAAGCTCAACTGAAGCACCAGCTTAGAGTGGAACTCTGCAGGGATGAATATCATTCCTTAGGATGCAGTATATATGCTAAACCAGAGGCCTCTATGTGGTGCTATGTTCCCAATACAAAGAATATAGACATCTGGGAACCAAGGTGTGAAAGCAGGAGTGGCTCCACTTGCCATTGTACCCAATGACCCACTGATGAACTTGTGCATTCCATCCCCCAAACGCTCACCATTGCTAAGTCAGAAGTCCTGGGCTCTGCAGGAGGTGCACATTTGCCTGGGCACAGAGCAAATGTCCTATTGACTATAAGTTACAGCTATTGTTAGGGCACATTGGTGACCTGGTGTCCAAGATCTAGCAGGAAAATAAGAAAAGGAACCACCATTTTGGAAGGGGTGACTCTGATCAGCAGGAGGAGGCTGAGCTGTTCTTACACAATGAGGGCTGAGAAAAATGTGTGTGGAACTCAGCTGACCTATTTGGGTACCTCCTGGTATTCTTGTTATCTAATTTTCACTGTGAATGGACATATGCAGTGGAACTGGCTCAAATGGTCTCAAACCCCTCAGTGATAAAGGATTGGGTCATACCAATGGTAAACTACCAAGACTTAAAAAAAATTAGCTGAAGATAAGGAGAATTTAGAATGAATAGTGAAGAGGGGAGAGGATATTTATCTGTTGCAGCTTCATCACCAATTGCTGCAAAAGAGGCTGTCATTAGCCCACTAACATCTCTCTTCTAGGTTTTTTTCAGAAAGAAAGAGGCCCATAGGGACCATGGAGGAGTTGTTCCTAGAGCATACATGGAGAAGAGGATCACAGCACAATGGATAGCCATGACCGCCTGGAAGTGCACTACTCAGATCTCCTTCAAGAGAGCCTTTTTGGGGAAACACAGTTAACTGACAACTTGTAGCTGTTGCCCCTTTGAACCATCTAAGTTTTCATACCTAGGCCATTCTTTCCCTGGCTTCTGCCACCAATGACTGAGCATCAGGGGAAGCACTACAGGCAACCCATTTTGGCTTCATTTCAGACATATCCAGCAGGCAACCTTTGTTCAGGAACACCTCTTCAGTCTGATCTAGGCTTCTTAGAAACAATTTGAGATTCCACTTGTACAGTTCTTTTTTTTTCTCTCTCTCCTTTCACAGGTGTTAAATCTGCCTTGAAGCCTAAAGGATGTCTCCACCTCCTCCTGTTCCTTCTTCCTTTATCCTTCATAGATTTTCTCCACAATAAATCTTTGCATATCTAATCTTATCTTGGTGTCTACTTTTCAGATAACCCAACTTAGCAGTGTTAGAAGGCTTTTTATTACATACAAAGTGATACAATTATAATTATAGTCAAGATAGACTAAGTGAAGGATATACAATGTATTTCCTGGAGCAATCACTAACCCTATAAAATAAGGACAATAGGTGAGATAAAATGGAATACATTGAAAAAATTCTCAATCAATTCAAGAGAAGTCAAGGAAAGAAAAATAAATGAAGGAGCCAAGAAAGAAGAGACAAATCGAAAAAAATGTAACAAGTTGACAAAATAAAACCTAAAATGTCCATTAAATATACACGAACTAAATAGTCCACTTAAAAGGAAGAGATTGTCAGATTAAATACAAAAAGGAAAGATTAACTTGCATATTGTTTATAAGAGATAAACTTTAAATATAAAGACAAAAAGATGAAACATAAGAATTTAAAAATTATATCATACAAACACTAATTATAAGAAAGTTGATAGGGCTTCATTAATATCAGACAAAATAAACTTTAAGTCCAAAAGCAATACAGGAGTAAAAAGGGACATTTCATAATGTTAAAAAAACAACATAACTAAATTAAAAACTAAACAAACCCACAATTATGGGCAATGGTTTTAACTCTTCTCTCTCAGTAATTGAAAGAATAAGTAGATTAAAAATTAGCAACTTAATATAGACCTGGAATTGGAAAACTAAAACCATGTGAAAATGCAGCCAAATTTGACCATACTATCTGTTTATGTATTATTTATGGCTGATTTTGTACAACAGGAGCAGAGTTGAGTAGAACTGCTATAGAGTGTAGAACTGAAAATATTAACTTTCTTGTTCTTCACAGAAAATAGTTTCCTGACTTTTGATGTAAAAGATTTGAATAACTCAGTCAACTAATGTAATCTAATTATTATTTGTAAAACACCCACCCCCAAATTACATAGCTTATATTCTTTTCAATTGTTCTATTACAATGTGCTTAGCAATATAAAGCCGGTCTTTGTTTCAAATTATGTATATATGTTCTCTCACCACAACATAATTAAGCTGTAAATCAATAGCAAAAATATATCAATAAGAGTATTCTATTATTTGGAAATTTAGCAAATAACTTATGGGTCAGAGGAAATAATGAAGAAAATGAGAAAATAATTTGAACTTAATGGAAATGAGAAAATAGTATGTCAAAATTTGTGGAATGCAACTATAGAAATCCTTAGAGAGAAATTTGTAGCATTAAATGTTTATACTAGAAAATAAGAATGATATAAAAATCAATAATCTGAATTTTCACTTACCAAGCTAGAAAAAGAAGATCAAATTAAACCAAAATAAGTAGAATATAAAAACATAAAGACAATAATGCAAATCAATAAAATAATAAGCATATAAATAATTGGTAAAATCAACAAAGCCAAAAGTTTTTTTGCTAAAAAGATGGATTAAACTGATGAACTCAAAGCAAAATGGATTGAACAAAAAAGAAAGAAAACAAATTAACAGTATCAGGATTGAGAGAGGACATCACTAAAACTATAGACAATGAAACAATAAGAATATTTTATAAACACATTTTAATGCCAATAAATTTGGTAATTTAGATGAAATGGATAAGTTTATTGAAACATATAAAACTTAAAATTAGCATAAGAAGAAATATAATATATGAATGGTTGCCTGTCTGTTACAGAAATTGAATTTAGATCAAGTGGAGGGTTGTTTCAGGAAGTCAAAGATTGTTTAATATTAGGAAATCAATACAAGTAAGTCTGGCTAACAGAATCTCAGAGAAAAATTATGATAGTCTCAATAGATGAAGAGAAAGCATTGACCAAAATCCAACATTCATTCATGATAAAAGTAAAAAGCTCTCAACAACCTCAGCATAAAAGAAAACTTGCTTGGCCTGATAAAGGCCATCTACAAAATAACTAGAACTAATATAATATAATAAAAGTAAAATATTCAATATATTCCCCTCTTAGATCAGTAACAAGGCAAGTAGGTGTATTCAAATATATCCCTTAAGCCAAAATTGTACTGGAAAGCATAGCCAGGGAAAAAAAGAAAAGATAAAGAAGTAAAATACAGAAAAATAAGAAAAAAAACTATCTTTATTCATAAATGAGATAGTTATATACGAAAATAATCTGATTTCAATGGAATTTACCAATACTATTATATTAAAACTGTTAATAATAAGTGAATTTAGCAAAGTTATAGGATACAAAGTCAGTATATAAAAATAAGTTATATTTATGTATGTTAAGAATAAAAAATGGAAAATCCAATGGAAGAGTTTACATTTACAACAGCATTACAAAACATAAAATACTGAGGAGTGAATTTATTAGAAGATATTTAAGACCTCTATACTGAAAACTATGAACTATAAAACATCACCAAAACAAATGAAGACAATACAATGAATTGGGAAGATGCATCATATTGATGGCTAAAACTCAGTATTGTTAAGCTGTAATTTCTCCCCAATTCAATCTAGAGATTCAATGTAACCCTTATAAAAATCCTAGTAGGTACCTTTTTCTAGTAGAAACTGTCAAGTTGTGCTTGGCACCCATAGCTCAGTGGTTAGCGTGCCAACCCTGGGGCTGGAGGGTTTGAACCTGGCTCAGGCCTGCTAAACAACAATAACAACAACAACAACATAGCTGGGCAATGTGGCAGGCACCTGTATTCCTAGCTAATTGGGAGACTGAGGCAAGAGAATCTCTGAAACCCAAGAATTTGAAGCTGTTGTGAGCTATGACACGATAGCACTCTATCAAGGGTGACATTTTGAGACAGTCAAAAAAAAGAAAGAAAGAAATTGCCAAGTTGATACTTAAATTTAGATCAAGACAAAAAGTATAAATAGTATAAAACATTGGAGAATTTACATACCCTACTTTCAAGAGTAAACATAAAGCTACTGTAACTTAGACAGTTGATATTGACATAAGTTCAGATAAATGGATCAATGGTACAGAATAGAGTTCAGGTATAGATCTATCTATCCATTTATCTAGTCAGTTGGTGTTCTATAAAGACACCATAGAAATTCAATAGGGAAAAAGAAACCTTTTCTATAAATGATGCTAGAACAATTGGATAACTGTATAGCAAAAATTAACTTCATATTCTATCTCACAGCATATACAAGAATTAATTTGAGGTGGAGCTAAAGAGCTTTTTAGGATGCAATAAGTGCTAATCATAAAAAAATTATAAATTGAACTTGATTAGAATCAAAAACTTTCACTCAGATTTTCTTCTAATAATCTGAGGCATACTTATTTATTCTCTGGCAAAATATTTAAAAACCCAGAATATTTAAAGAAGTCTTTCATATCAATAAGAAAAAGACAAATAACTCCCTACAAAAATTGGCCAAAGAGTTGCACAAACATGTCGCAAAAGAAGATATGCAAATTATTTGCATGAAAATATACTCAATATTACAATGCCAATTAAAACTACAGTGAGCATCACTTCATGCCAACCAGAATGACTAAAATTCAAAAGAATAACAACACTAAATATTACTGAGAACATATATTGGTGTTGTAAAACCTTTAGAAAATTTTCTCTTTTTCATCAAGTTAAATATATACCTATTCTATAACCCAGCAATTCCGTTCCTGGTTGTTTAACCAGAGAAGTAAAAACATACGCCTGCAAAAGCACTTCCATAAGAATATTCATGGCTGCTTTTGTCATGATTGCAAAATCTGGAAATAACTTTCTATCAACAGGAGAAGAGATAAACAAGTTGGGACACATGTATAAATATAATCTGCTTGGCAATAAAAAGAAATGAATACTGAAACCTGCAAAAAAGACTAAAATTTCAAAAAATATTACATTAAACAAAGGAAGTCAAATGTAAAAGGATATATGCTGTCTGATTCCATCTATATCAAGTCCAAAATAATCTATGACAATAGAAATCCAAATAGCAGTTGCACGCAGGAAGGAGTGAAGGGATTGCCTGGGAGACACCAGGGAACGTTTGAGGAAGATGGAAATGTTCTACCTCTTGGGTTAGGTTTAGTTTGACTCATACACTTAAGATTTACGTATTTCACTACATACAAATTACAGTTTAATTTTTTAAAAGAAAGCAAATGAGAAAATATTGAGTACCTGCTCTGGCATTGTCTCCAGGGGCTGGGGATAGAGCTGTATACAAACTCACAAAAATATCCCTGCCCTGTGAAGGTTAATTCTAGATTATGCATTGGATGTATAAGTAAAATTTTGAAATGCTAAATCGAACCTCTGCCATCATATCCCCCCTGACCTTAGAAAGTGGTTCAGGATGTCAGACCTCCTCCCACTCCACATTAGCCATCTCGATACCCTGGTGGCAGGGGCTCTCAGAATGTGAGGACAAGCCAGCCCACCTGGTTGGGAAGTGATGTTGTAGCATTTGCAATTTCCCATAGGCCAAGATGTGCTAACTGAACTGAAAATGAACCCTGGAAGAAAACTCCTCTGGGTTGTATTTCATTTCTGTGTAAAGCAGGATTCATTTGGTTACAGGACTTGAATGGGATTCAGGGGGACTGGCTTGGTTTGGGTAGATGTGTCAGGGGAGGCAGCAGAGAGGCAGACTCAGACCCGTTATTTTGCCAATCTGCAGGGGCTGCTTTCTATGCTGACCTATGAAGAGTGTGCTCTACAAAGCATGGCTGGCAGACTTCACAGGAGTGTAGGGAGGAATAGGCCTCCTGCGAGGATAGCCGTTTAAACCCAAGAAGCATCGGGGCAGCTCCAGTCACCTCAGGGCCTGTCAGCATTTTGTGGAGTGGCTAGGCCCTTGTTTTCCCTTTGGAGTAGCTAGGACCAAGCCTGGCTTTGGCTGATGGGCATGAGACCTGAGAAGGTAAGAGGCTGTTCTGGAAGAATCCCTTTCTCTGCTCCACTCTGCCTCAGAAAGCTACGCAATTGAATTCTTAGGGTGCAACAGTGTGAACAAATTTCAGTGACCCCTATTTGTTTTTTTTTATAATCCTCTCTTTTAACCAATCTTTTGACCTTTCGAGTTGTTTGCCAGAAATGGTGGCTTTTCTATAAGAATAAAGAATTGAGATTCCAAAGCCCCCTGGGCAGACTTTCTTATGCTAAGACTCACCGTCCCTCATAACCTGCCCAAGTACAAGCCCCTTGTTAATTTTACCTCAACCTGCCCCAAGCTCTAGTTTCTTGTTAATTTCAACACCTCATGCCAAAATGCAATTAGCCTCTCCTTAATTTCCTCTCTTTTTGAAAATCCCACACACTCCCTTAGCCAGGGAGATTGATTTGAGGCAGCTTCACCCCTTCTGACAAGATGTCTTTCATATTTAAAAAAAAAAATTCCTTTCTTCCTTGACAATCCTCACTGTCTCAATAATTGGATCTTTGTGAAGTGAGTAACTGGTCCTAAGCCAAAACTCCCTTGCAGTTTCCATAACAAGGGCAGATCCCAGGATATGGTAAGGATGTGCTGGGCTGAGGGCAATGAGCTGGGAAGGCTGCTCTGAGGAGTGAACAAGGGGACTTTTGATGTGCTTTCTAGACCTGTAAGAGTGATGTTGTTGGGTGACTTCTTTTTCTACCAAGAACTTGACAAATTTCCTTATTAGCGTTAAGATTTATACATATAGTGGTTTGTATTAATGTTACATAAAGCACATTTCTTGTAATAATCATAGCTAGATCTGTTGATTGTTTTCTTATGCCTCCCTATTTTAGATTCCCCCAGAAGCAGACCCACAGATAAGTGAAAGTATTTATTTGGGGGACGATGGGAAAAACTGTAGGGGAGTAGGGCAGTGAGACAGAGAGAAAAAGGCAGGCAATTAAAAGTGTGTTACAAGGCCAGATACCACTAGGGAAACAGGAGATAATCCCCTGAGTTATCCTACTGGAGGGGGAAGGTTATAGGGGTATTTAAACACTAACTACCATCAGATGTTGGTTGAGGGCTGTTGCGGGGCAGGGTGGGGTGGGGGGAGAGAATTCTTTCCTTGGCATGTTTGGCTTACCTCTCAGGCCGCAAAGCCAATCCAGTACCAAGGAAAAGCCGTCAAAGAGAAATGCAGGAGCCAACAGGAGTGGAGCTGGTGCTCACTGCAGTGTGGGGCAGGTGAACGGCAGCCACTACCCATCACCATGCTGGATGCTTTCTGTGTATTTTGGAGCTGATATTCACAACTCTATGATTTTGGAATCATTATCCCAATTTTAAAGGGAGATAACTGAGACTCAAAGAGGTTCACTGGCTTCGTCAGAATAGGGGCTTCTGAAACCAAACTCACTCTTACCAATTATGCGAAGCTGCTTCTTTTCTTAATTCCTTTGACTATGTAATAAACAAGAGGTATTTTTCTTGCTTAATTTCTTTGACTATATAATAAATAAGAGGCATTTTTCTTGCTTAATTTTGTCAGTAAAGAAATGGAGGTTCACAGGCATCAAGTGACTTGCCCAAAGTCTTCCAGCCGACTGTAAGGAGAGGGGAACCTGCTCTCCGAAGCCCACGCACATCCCGATGGTGCTCTGGCTAGGGTTTGTCTGCCTGCCTCACTGCAGACTCTGGTTTTTCTTTTTCTCTCATCTTGAAAGGGTTTTATTTATAACTCCCTTGAAATGGGCTTCCAAAAAAATCCATTGTCCCACACAGCGATGGTTAGAGCTAATTGCCCAGGCAGTCCCTTTCATCAGCCTCTCCCTAAGGAGAATTGAGTTGATTTGCTTGCTTTCAATTTCTAAGCTTTCATTTGTTTGCTTCCTTAATCAAACAAATTAGACCTCTAGTCTTTGAAGACAAGCCTATCAGAGAGGATTTATAATGTGATCAGTTTAAAAATTAAGGCAAAGTCCAAGATCAAGTATTTAGAAAGATATTTTGGTGAGATTTGACTGCAATAAGCTAACCCTTTTATGGGCTTGAATCCAGTTCTCCTTCAGCCCAGAGTAAAAATACCTTCTTGAGTCTCCAAAGCCACCTGGTTTTGTCCTAGCATCCCTAGAAAATTTCTGAGCCGCAGCTGCTGAGATGGCAGACAGGAAAATCTTTTTCTACATACAAGAAGCTTAGCTTATTCTGGGGTAAGAATTCTGATAGGACCAAAGGAAATCAGGAGATACCACTGGTATAAAACTTACTCCCAGAAAAGGTCCCAAGGCAGGCCTCCTCTATGGCCTGAACTCATCCACATAACCAACAGGGAATTCATTTAGTTCTCCAAGTTTCTGTCCCACCAGAGGGTGGCCACTGGGCTGCCGTCCAGATGTCTAGCTTCTTCCTCTTGTGGGAGATGCATCAGCCACAGTTCTGCCCAGCTCACATATCTTTTTAAGAGAAACTGCCGGGAGGAAGGCAGATGGCAGACAACTTCCAGCAGCTGCAGATTCGAATCTCCAACAGAGTTTACACCATGGCTATTTATGATACCATGGCCCTGGTCATGACATCAGCCAGGACTGGGGCAGCAGGAACACCAGACTCACACCATTTCTGTTTGACACAGGACTCCTGTGATGGGCGAGCTTGGCTCTGGGGCTCCTCTTCTGCCATTCTGAGACCTTCTCAGCTGTGCCCTTCCTCCTGGGGTCCCTGCCTCTCCTCTTGTCTCAGTGGTCTCCTTTGTCCCGCATCATGCTCTGCAGGCAGTTCCCACCTGCTCCTGTGAATCCTCCTCACAGTATCTCCCCAGTGAATCTCCAGCACATCTTGGTGTCTCTCTTGGGAACTCAAACTGATACTAGCTGGTACACAGAGTAGGGTTTGGGGTCTAACTCACTCACCACACAGTTGGCAAAGAGAATGCCACCCCAAGTGAAATGTGGGGTGCAGACAGTCCTGGGAATGAAGTGGTGTGGCTTCGTTGCTGACGATGTCATGATGTCACATGTCCCCATGGAGGAAAATGCCTTTGCCAGGACAATGGGTCATGCATTTTAAATATAAGGGGGAATAGCAGCTACAAGGACAGTTATCACTATATTGTACTGATACCTGCAGAGGAATAATTAGAAACTGAGGGGACTTTCTGAGTGTGAGGGCCAGAGGGCCTTTTAAGTACTGTCCAGAAGAAGGACTGTAGTTACAGGGGACATTTAAATGCTTAGCCAAGATTGAGCTGCTATGCTAAGGTCAGAGGCCTGGCTGGAAAACCTGGAATCTAGGATGAGAACCATGATGCACACCCCCAAGATTTTTAATTTTGTAGGCTCCCCTGTACCTTCAGAACTTGCTAATATAGCACACCCACTCCTACTGGGGGGCACCTCCCCTTATGGGAAGACACCACAGAAGCCCTTCCTTATAGGACAATGGATGCCCCTAGTAGCTGCCAGCTCCTCCTCTCCTGGGTGCCAAGCTGATAACTAGAGTTAAAACATAGCTTAACCCAATGAGGGATGTGACAGGCCTGATAAAGTAGGGGAGAGATTATACTTAGAAAAAGTTGCCAAAAATAAGTAGTATGTACCAGCATAGGAAATGAAATACTCTGGGCACTGGATTTTCAGGGTGCTTGATTAAGTGGAACAGAATTTAATACTGAGTTAATAGGAATTCACAATTAGTTACACTTAGGACACAAGCAAGAACCCTAAAGTGTGGGGAAAATTCATGGTTAAGGTGGCTCTTAGAAGCCTAAAACATCGATGGCTTACACTGAGCAAAGCAGACTTTCCTGAGTTGCCCTGGCAGATAGTACAAGGAGGAATAAACCAAATTGGGGAGTACAAAAAATTGGAGTTAATATTTTATGTGGGATCAAAAGACTCACCTGAAGATTATAGTGCATAGGAGAAGCCAGAAGGCATGGCATTGACTAGGGCCATTGGAATGTACTGGTGAAGCTTGGAGGTGGCAGGAAAGATCTGGGCTCATGGATAGCAATGGGGGCAACAGACGTCTAAAGTCATAGAGGCCAGGTGGCAACATTAACCATTAGAAGACAGGGGCTGCCTTTACCATGATGACTGGCAATGTCAGGGGGCAGCCAAAGGTGCTTGAGCACAGGAAATTGTGGAGATGAGTAATGTAATATGGCCAAATAGATGGGAAGCCAAGAGTGCTGCTTAATGAAATCAGAAGGAAGAAAGATAAACAATCTAGTATAAATGTCCTTATGAGAAAATGATTTTTTGTCTTCTGGATAGGTACTTAGTAATGGGATTGTGGGATGAAATGGAAAGCCTATTTTGAGTTTTTTGAGGAGTCTCCTACTTTTTGTCAAAGAGGATGTATTAATTTGCAATCCTACCAACAGTGTAAAAGCATTCTCTTCTCTCCACATCTGTGCCAGCATCTGCAGCTTTGGAACTTTGTGATGTGGGTTATTTAATCTGGACAGAGTTGGAGAACATTTTCATTAGTATCACAAAAGTGGGAAAGTAAGCATCCAATGTATTCAATACCAATATGAAGCTAGTAGATGAACTAATGCATGTCCACACAAGAGAAAAACTCAATTAAATTCAAGTTGGAGGAAGGAGGGAAAGGGGAGGAAGAAGAGGGATTGGTGTGCTCTCACCTAATGGGGTATATGGCACATCTCTGGGAGAGGGGCTCACCTACAACAGGGACCTTACCTAACAAACACAAACATTGTAACCTAATAATTTGTATCCTCACATTTATCTGACATTAAAAAAAGAAGAAGAAAGTAAGAATAAAGCAGACGGAGGCTGAGGGAGGGAGGTTGCCTCCATAAAAGGTCATGATCTGTAGGATAGAGTATAAAGTTAAAAGTCCCTAGGGACAGAGTAATCTGGACAAAAGCCAAGCATCACTGCTGACCATGAGCACTGAAAACAATGCTCACTAGACACAGCACACTGTCTCAGCCCTAGACATATTTAGCAGTGATAAGAAAAAAGCAAGACAAAAATGCAGTAAACAAAATGCGTTGAGAGTTAAATCATGGAGTTAAAGAAAAACTCCTTGTTTTTTAACCTTGACTCTCTTTTTGAAACTTTCTGCTGTACTGTATTTTTCTTACTTACTTCAATAAAAGCCTGTGAGGATCGTTGGGAGGGGCCACACCCTTGTCTCTCTGTGTAGAGAGCAAGGTGGTGTTGGCCGCCTCAAGTCACGCAGTTCAATGCAATATGGACTAAGCAGATGTTATTATTTTGCATTGAGTCCCACCAACAATGATCCCTTGCTCAGTTACCAGCCCTCAGCCAATTTTCTGATCTGGAACCCATTGACTAAAGAAGTGACTGGGTCTCAAGGAGAAATGCCCCTGCAATAGCCTGCTGAGTGAGTATACACTGTAATGATTCCCTCTGTCCTTTTTTTTTTTTTTGAGACGGAGCCTCAAGCTATCCCCCTGGGTAGAGTGCCCTGGCATCATAGCTCATAGCAACCTCCCACTCCTGGGCTCAAGCGAGTCTCCTGCCTCCGCCTCCCAAGTAGCTGGGACCACAGGCGCCCGCCACAGCGCCCGGCCATTTTTTGGTTGCAGCCATCATTGTTGTTTGGCGGGCCCGGGCTGTGGATTCGAACCCGCCACCTT
>CAUYQV010073973.1:0-14379 GCA_963574575.1 Galagoides demidoff | reverse complement strand
TTTTTTTTTTTTTTTTTTGAGACGGAGCCTCAAGCTATCCCCCTGGGTAGAGTGCCATGGCATCACAGCTCATAGCAACCTCCAACTCCTGGGCTCAAGTGAGTCTCCTGCCTCAGCCTCCCAAGTAGCTGGGACCACAGGTACCTGCCACAACGCCCGGCCATTTTTTGGTTTCAGCCATCATTGTTGTTTTGGTGGGCCCGGGCTGGGGATTCAAACCCGCCACCTTAGGTGTACGTGGCTGGCGCCTTAGCCAATTGAGCCACAGGCGCCGAGCCCTTTTCTTTAAAGAAACATTCATTAGGCACACTAGCTCACTTTGCTTTTGTATGTATGTATGTATTTATTTGTTTATACAGAGTCTCACTCTGTTACCCTCTGTAGAGTGCTTTGGCATCATAGCTCACATCAACCTCAAACTCTTGAGGCTTAAGTGATCCTCTTGTCTCAGCCTCATGAGTAGCTGGGACCGTAGGTGGACTGTAGCTGGGACTGTAGTGCTTTGGCATCGTAGCTCACATCAGCCTCAAACTCTTGAGGCTTAAGTGATCCTCTTGTCTTCAGCCTCACAAGTAGCTGGGACTGTAGGCACCCACCACAACACCTGGGTATTTTTAGAGATGGGGTCTCGCTCTTGCTTAGGTTGGTCTCCAACTCCTGAACTCAAGTAATCCTCCGACTCCTAGAGCACTGGGGTTACAGGTGTGAGCCACTGTGACCGGCTAATAATGACACCTGGCCCTTACAAGTTCAAATTCCTGGCTCTGCTCCAGATCTAGTCCGTAAACAGTAGAGGAGTCTGGGAATCTCCTCCACGGCAACGTTGATAGGAAAGTCTAAGAACCTAACTTATTAGACTCTCCTCTGTCACGTATCATAAGCAGCCCTGTATGACCATTGGCCCGTTTGCTCCCTGTTCCTTCCCAGTAAGAGAACGTGCCCGGGGTGTGCGGGGACTGTGATTACGTTGTTCAGTCTGCTCCTAACATGCTGAGCGTGGATCCTTCACAGTTTTTACATCTGTCTGCGATGTACATGGATCGTCTGGTAAAGATTTTGCTTAGGCAAACGTTTTTTAGGAATGCTGTTTGCAACGTTGGTCCCTAATGAAAGTATTTATAAAGAACAAACACTTTCTTGTTTAAGATATTCCTTTTTATTTGGTTAAGAGAGTAATAGAAAAATAAATTTTACAACTTTCATGTTGCAAGTGAAAAAAGGCTCATGGAATTGTTTAGGAGTCAGTTCTGGTTAAGGGCTCACTGAGCCCACAGATCCTATTAATATATTTAAGCACCGATGTGGAACAGATTCAGGACAAAAAAAAATCCTTCATGAATATTTAAGTAAGGAAGAAATATGAAATGGAAAAGTGAGGCCTATCAAACAGGAGCCAAAAGTCTTAAATTCCGTTATCGATTTTGATTTTAATTTTAGTGGATGAGACCTCGGTTTAATGTTGAAGTGTTGACTTCAGCAGGAATTCATTTCAGCTTGAAAGTCATTTTTTCTTCCCTGTCTTTTAGGGAATTTGTTAATCTCCAGAATCCATCTGTTCCTCGTGTAAAATGCTGAGAAAAAGAAGCTACCTTTGGATTCTTAAAATGTTAACGGAGTCGATAACTCCTATATTCCCACCTGAAATAGAATGAGGGAAGTTATCTGTTTATTCCGTGATCCAGTAACACGATCAAGATGATAAAATAAATGGGTGTTTAGAGTTTTATACCAACATGCCCATGACTCTGGCAAGGGCTGTGTGTGTGAGAAGTCAGTTTTCATTTCCATACATTACCTAAGGGAAGGATAAAACCTCCATTTTTAGAGGAAGAAAATCTGACCCAAGCAATCTGTTAAAAGACACGGAGAGAAAGTCCAACCGGAATTCAAAGCAGCTGAAATATGAGTTGGCTGAGGAGGGAACACAAAGATTTTTGTCCTATTTTCGGAGTGTTCTTTGCACATTGGTAACAGCCTTCTTTATAAATACTTTTGTGACAGCAACGGTCCGTGTCAGACTAATTTGCATTTGCTGGTTGTGGTGCCAACTTGCAATTATTCTCTTGTGACACTTCATGCTCCAGAAATATCAAGGCTTTTGTAAGTCCCCAAATCTACCACGATTTCTGAACACTAAGATGCTATGTGGAATGACTTACCCAACTTGTCTATGCTGCGAACTCCTACCCTTCTAAGGTCAGCCTAACACGTCATTGCTTCTACACTTATTTCCCTGTTCCAAGATCAGCGTAAGTGCTCCCTCCTCCGTAGTAGCTGTATCTATTTCTCTCCCTGCTTCGCTTGAAACAATTTCAGATCAAGAATATGAGGATGTCTGAGGTTTTTTTTTTTTTTTTTTGGTCTCACTTTCTTCAGGGCATAGAGTAGTTGTACTTCCTATGTAGTAAAAAAAGTGTTCAGTAATTATGCTGTGGATGAGTGGAAATCAGACAATCAATAGTGATCAATAAATCCTCCAGTAATTCAGAGTCTTTACAACATTGTCCATATTAAAAAAAGAAACTTCCCAAATAATATAAAGCCAACTTTTCCTAGCGATGGCCTCTTTACAGAATTGAAAACAAACGAGGTCAAATCTAAGGAAAGTTATTTGAGAGTTTGTGTTTTTTCTTCACAACTAGTTTTCTGAGTGATTCCCCGATGTCTGAGTGGGTTTCTCTATTCTTCTTTCGTTTTTTAATGTTCTCTTCTATATAAAACTAGAAAAAGTAGATTCATTTGTGCTTATTATACGATGAATTATAATTTAGTAAGGCTCAACGTTATCACAATCATGTCTAAGTAACATAGCCTAATTTGTTCATTTAGGGGAAATTTTTCTTTTCATATTCAAATGAATTTTGAGGCTTCTGGTTTGAATTCATGAACTAAACTTAAGCTTTTAAGATTTTCCCTCTTGAATCTCTATGAAAACATCTAATGGTGCAAAAAAAGAAGATAGAAAATTATCAGAACAAAGGAGAGAAAAGATAGACAAAGATTTTAGCTTGTTTGAGGAAGATGGAAAATAGATAAAAAATCATACTAATGGAGCAGAATAAAGGACACATAACCTAGAAACTCCACGTGGGGAGCTACCCGGGGGGGAGCCAGTCTGCTATGCAGTATCTTGGGGAGAATTAAAATTTGCAGAAATCAGGTGTAGTGGCTGATGCTTGAAACAAAGATGTTAACATAAGGATAAATAGAGCTTTTACAAAAACATTTTAAAAGACATTAAGCAAAGTGGGCAGCATCTTCAGAGATAGCCCTGTGGTTTGAAGGACTATCCAGAGCCACGTTAGAACCTAATGGCCACTGTAACATTATTAGGAGGTGGGATGGCTAAAAGGTTAACAGATCAATGCCATTATCACCGGAGTGATATGTTATCGAGGGAATAGCCTCCTGATAAAAGGAGAGGGTCTGCCCCATTTCTCTTTCTGAATTGTGTTCCACATCCCTGCCCTGGGATGTCTTCCGCCATGGCATGATGCTGCAGGAAGGGCCTCGCCAGATACAGCGCCTGGACTTGGACTTCTCAACCTCCAGAATCGTGAGCCAAATACATTCCTTTTCTTTATAATTTATCCAGTCTGTGGTATTCTGTTGTAGAAGCAGAAAACAGACTAAGATAGAAAATTACTACTGAGATGTGGGGCTGTTGCTACTATATACCTGATACCTGAAAAATGTGGCTTTGGAATAGGGTACTGAGTACAGGCTGGAGAATTTGGAGGAACAGGCTTAACAAAGCCTAAATTGCCATAAGTGAAGCATAAAAGGTGACTCTAAAGAGGGTGGAAGAGACTACAGGAAAAGTCTAGAACTCCTTAGAGATCACTTTGGTGGTCATAATCCAAACGTTTATAGAAATATGAACAAGAAAGGCCTGATGAGGCCTCAGATGAAACAGAGGAGTAGGGCGGGGCGTGGTTGCTCACATCTGTAATCCCAGCACTCTGGGAGGCCCAGGTGGGTGAACCCCTTGAACTCAGGAGTTCAAGATCAGCCTGAGCAAGAGTGAGACCCCATCTCTAAAAATAGCTGGGCATTTTGATGGGTGCCTATAGTCCCAGCTACTTGGGAGGCTGAGGCAAGAGGATCGCTTGAACCCAGGAGTTGGAGGTTGCTGCAAGCAGTGATGCCATGGCACTCTACCAAGGGTGACTGAATGAGACTGTCTCAAGAAAAAAAAAATTGTTCATTCAAAATATTATCAGACTATCAAAATGTGATTATTAAAAAGGAGAATTTCTTGATTACGATCTAATTAAGAAAAATAGTCACAGAAATGAGTTAGAGTTCTTTTTTTGAAACATAAAATACCATGTTTATTTTATTTTATTAAATCACAGCAGTGCACATTAATACTATCAAAATACCATGTTTAAATACAACTTAAGCTTCTGTCATGAGAAAAGAAATGAAGCTATTTCAGGTGACTCCTGTAAGTATATAGATAATTGTAAACCTACAAGTTGCATTTATTAAGTGTTGCTTGTACTCAATACTATAAAAGTTTAGTTCTTAACAATGTGTTATTCTTTTATAGAAGAACTAGGTAAAATAGAATTCTACCTAATTTTAATGTAAAACATTAAATTATAGCAATTAAAATTATTTAAGGTAAGCTATGTCCCATGAATACCTTTAATCAATTTTCTTTGGAAGGTTGTTGTTAAGTTCTAGAGCAATGGTTCTCAACCTTCCTAATGCTGCAGCCCTTTAATACAATTCCTGTGGGTCGCTACCCACAGGTTGAGAACAACTGTTCTAGAATATTTGTAGGTCAGCCTGTGCTTCTACCCCACCCAGCTTCTGCAACTCTTTTTGACATAGTTAAGGCCATGTGGACATTATCCCAGCTGACATCACTACTTTAGGACCAACCCCTTCCTTAAGTAGGATATAATCAAGTGAAGTAGATAGTCTCACACTCTAGAACTCAGATCCTTTCTTGCCAATGAGCCAGTTTTCATCTCATTCCCAGTCCTAACATTTAGATATTTATATTTTCTCTCAAACATAATTTTTTCCCCAATAACACACACAGCATGACATATAGAGAGAAAGGTACATGAATCATAGGTGCTCAGTTCTTCATGTCAAGGTGAACACTCAATCACCACCAAGTGGTCAAGAAACAGAGAACAAACAGCACCCCACAAGCCCACCCTGTGCTCCCTGCCAATCACTCTCTGCTCCTTTCTTTCCAGAGATTAGAGTGCTGTATCTTCTACTGGCTGTTTTTCACTCTCATATGCAGGGAATCATATGGTACATGTTATCTCCTGCCTCGTGTTTATGCTACACATTGTGTTTGTGAGTCCCAGCCAAGTTTTGTATATAGCAGGAATCCATTTTTTCATTGTACAAACATGCTGCAATTTATGTATCTCGTCTTCTGGTGATGCACACTTTGCCCAGGATTTTGGCTCTTATGACTAATACTGCTCTGAGCATTCTTGCATATGTTTTTTGGTGTATGTGAGCACGCACTGATGTTGGGTACACGTCAGGTGGAGTAGAGCAGAAGGTCATGTATGCAGACACTGAACTTCAGCAGATGAGACAGGTTACATTCCCAGGGGATGAGGGTTCCCATTTCTTCTTATCCTCCCCAAAGATGATATTGTCCGTCCTGTAGAGCTGGTCCCTCGGGCATGGTGTGTGTATCTCATCGTCATTACAATTTGCATTGCCTTGATGACTCTTGGATTTGGGCCCCTTCCCACATATGTTTTGGTCACTAAATTATTTTGTAAAGTATTCAAGTCTCTTGTCCACTTTTCTATTGGTTGTCTATTTTTCCTAATTTGTGGGGGTTCTTTGTAAATTAAAAATTCCAGTATTTAGTCAGTTATACCAGTTGGAAATATCTTCTCTTACTCTTTGGTTTGCTTGTTCATGATTTTAATGGTGTTTTGTTGAAAAGCAGAAAGTTGTTGAGCAGTGGCTCACATCTATAATCACAGTGACTCAGGAGGCTAAGGTGGGATGAGCCCTTGTACACAACCAGTCTGGGCAACATAGCGAGACCCTGTCAATACAAAAATTAAAAAAAAATTAGCTGGCTCGGTGCCTGTAGCTCAAGTGGCTAAGGTGCCAGCCACGTACACCAGAGCTGGCAAATTTGAATCTGGCCTGGGCTTGCCAAACAACAATGACAACTATGACCAGGAAAAAAAAAAATAGCCAGGCATTCTGGCAGATGCCTGCAGTCCCAGCTACTTAGGAGGCTGAGGCAAAAGAATCACTTAAGCCCAGGAATTAGAGGTTGCTGTGAGCTGTGATGCCACGGCAACAGCTTGAGGCTCTGTCTCAAAAAAGAAAAAAAAAATAGCTGGGTGGGGTGGTGAGTGCCTGTAGTCCCAGCTACTCCAGAAGCTGAGGCAGAAGGATCATGTGAGCCCATGAGTTCAAGGCTGCAGTGAACTGTTTAGACCACTGCATTCCAACCTGGGTAACAGCCTAAGACTCAATCAAAAAAAAGCAGATAGTCAATGAAGTATACTTTTTCAATTACTTTCTTTATTGAGAGTGTTCTTTAAGAGATATTTCCATATCCCAAAAAGTCATGAGTTTTTTTTAATTTTTTTTTTTCAGGGCTGGGTTTGAACCCACCACCTCCGGTATATGAGGTTGGGGCCCCACTCCTTTGAGTTACAGGCGCTGCCCAAGCCAATGAGTTTTTAAATTGCATTTTGTGTTTCTTCTGTAAATGTGTTTTAAGGCCCATAAAAAATGATATTTGATTTGAGGTATTCTGAAATACCCTTGGTGTCAAGCCAAAAATGTTGGTATAATCTTTATCTGCTCAAGTTCTTTTATTTTTTTGAGACAGAGTCTCACTTTGTCACCCTGGGTAGAGTGCCATGGCGTCATAGCTCACAGCAACTTCAAACTCTTTTTTTTTTTGCAACCTCAAACTCTTGGCCTCAAGCGATCCTCCTGCCTCAGCCTCCTAAGTAGTTGGGGTAAAAGGCACCCACCACAGTGCCCAGCTACTTTTTTTTAGAGATAGAGTCTCACTCTTGCTCAGTCTAGGCTTGAACTCTTGAGCTCAAGCAATGCATCTGCCTCAGCCTCCAGAGTGCTGGGATTACAGACAGGCATGAGCCACTGCGCCTGGGCACCTGCTCAAGTCCCAGTAGTTGAACCACTTCATAGTTCAATTATTAGAATTAGGTGCCACATGAGAGCTTGTATCATGCACATAATCCAATCTAATGTGTCTAGTACAGTGCTTGAGATATGTGAGTATTCAACAAATGCTTCACAGACATTTGGCAAAATGCTACAACATTCACTAAAACTGAGCTATATTCATGGCTAGGGGAAAGAACGCAAATAAGAAAGGGCTTCAAAATGTTGTCCCCTCTGTGGTTACAAATAATCTTTGCAAGAAGACACAACAAAAGAGGAGGGCCTACTAATTGTTTCTTTCTTTCTTTTTTTTGAGACAGAGCCTCAAGCTGTCGCCCTGGGTAGAGTGCGGTGGAATCACAGCTCACAGCAACCTCCAACTCCTGGGTTTAAACGATTCTCTTGCCTCAGCCTGCCAAGTAGCTGGGACTACAGGTGCCCACTACAATGTGCAGCTATTTTTTTTGGTTGCAGCTGTCATTGTTTGGAGGGCCCCGGCTGGGTTTGAACCCACCAGCTCTGGCGTATGTGGATGACGCTTTAGACGCTTGAGCTACAGGTGCTGAGCCCTAATAATTGTTTCTAATGTCAGCACCCTGAATCTTTATCTTTTCTGTTTGCATGATTCACAACACTTGGCCTTTCTAAAGTAATATAACAATTCTGTTGGCCGGATATGGGGCCGGCCACGTGCACCAAGGCTGGTACGTTTGAACCCAGACTGGGCCAGCTAAACAACAATGACAACCACAACAACAACAACAAAAATAGCTGGGCATTGTGGCAGGTGCCTGTAGTCTCAGCTACTTGGGAGGCTGAGGCAAGAGAAATACTTAAGCCCAAGAGTTGGAGGTTGCAGTAAGCTGGGATGCCACAGCACTCTACCCAGGGCAACATAGTGAGACTGTCTTAAAAAAAAAAAAAATTCTCCTGTAATCCCTCAAAGTTCTAACAGCCTCTACATTTTTGAGGGAAAACTCCTGGTTAGCCAATGTTCTTCCCACACCTCTTACTCCCCATGTGTCCTTAATGAACTTGGGCAAGCCTTCCTCTCCTGGGGACAGGAGCACGATGTAAGGAAATTGTTACAACTAAACCATCTCTGGGTCTTAGGAGGTGCTTGGAGGATATACTTGCATTTTATGTCCTAGATCTTCTCACATCATCAGTTCAGTTCCACAGACATCACTGACTTCCTCTGTATGCGGGACGCTAACCCACGTGCTGGGAATGCAGAAGTAAGTAGTTCTTATTGTCAAAAAGGTCTTGATCTAATGCAATGGTCCTCAACCCCAGAGCGGCCCTGGGGGCCCTGAAACACATCAATATTGGGCAGAATCAAGAATCTTTCAAAATAGGTCTTAGGCAGGGCTTGGGCAACTTTTGATTGAAGCCTCCACACGTGATTCCCATACACAGTGAAGAACTAGCTAGTAGGCAAACTGATAAAAAGTTAACATTTAGTGAGGACTGCTTTACACCAGGCATGGTTGTGTTCTTGTCTCGTATATTATTTAACCCTCCCTCCACCCATAAGGTAATATTGCTACCTCCATTTTATGGGTGAGGAAATGTAAAATTCAGTGACGTATCTGAGTGCCCACTGCCAGCTTGGAGAACCACCAGCGATTGCCGGGGGCCGCTGCTCGAGCCCCTTTTCCCAACCTGGGTGCGTGCTGCCTGGAGTTACCTGCTTGACAGAGCTCTACTTAGGTAAGTGCCTTAATTAATTTGTAAAACTTACTGAGAGGAGAGAGGTCAGAGCTGTTGATGCTGGCCACAATTGAGGAGGCTAGAGAATTATTTTGCAGGGAGAAACTGTTCAGACTCAGCTTTAAATGACGAGGAGGCGGAGCAAGAGGGCAGGAAGCACAGTTCACAGAGAAGTTGTCGTCTACGAAAGCTCTCAGCTGCACGCATGAAACTTCCAGAAATGTCCTCTGGTTTATTTATTTATTTACAGGTAGAATCTCACTCTGTTGCCCCAGGCTAGAGTGCCGAGGCACCGGTGTAGCTCACAGCAACCTCAAACTCTTGGGTTCAAGTGATCCTCCTGTCTCAGCCTCCTGAGTAGGTGGGACCACAGGTGCTCACTGCCATGCCTGGCTAATTTTTCTATTTTTAGTAGAGACAGGAGTCTTGCTTTCTCACTCAGACTGGTCTTGAACCCCTGAGTTCACGGGATTCCCTCACCTTGCCTTCTAGCATGCTAGGATTTTAGGCGTGAGCCACTGCACTGGAGCGGCCTTCTCTGGTCCTTTTAAATCCTTTATCTGAGTATGCTGTATTCTCGGTATCCCAGCCTGCTTAAAAAGGTACACTTTTTAATAATTTTAACTCTCTCATTTTATATCCCAAAGTATAAAGATTGATTTTTAATATTATTTAAAAATATATATATTTTTGAGAGAGTGCTATGCTGTCATAGCTCACAGCAACATTAAACTTCTGGGCTCAATTGATCTTACACCTTGGCCTCCTGGTTAGCTGGGGCTACAGGCACCTGTCAAAATACCAGGCTGTTTCTATTTTTAGTAGAGACGGGGTCTCGCTCTTGCTCAGGCTGGTCTCAGAGTCCTGAGCTCAGGCAATCCACCTGCCTCAGCCTCCCAGAGTGCTGGATTATAGGCATGAGCTACCACGCCCGGCTTATTTTTGAACATTTTAAGCTAAGATAAATAAACGTACAATTGGAAGCACTGTTGCTGACTCATCACACAGGCCATGTGGCTGCTGTTCTTGGGCTCTGCTCTGTGCTGCTTCTCAACAGCCTCTGTGATGTTGACAGAGAGGGAGAGGTTTTACTTGAGGTCAGATAGAGTCTTCATTCGTGGAGGATATGTGTTAGTTATTTCAGCTAAATCATCCCAATAAAGGAGATATTACTGTGCATCTCCACCCTCAGCCTTGCTGGGTAGCCTTGGGCCCTTGGAGTGTCACATTTACGGAGGGAGCAGAGTAGACGGCATGACACACACCAGGCACTGGGGTTGTTGACAAGAGGCCCCTAAGATTCTCTTGTGTAGGTGGCATCTGCAGGTGAGGTGATAAATTGAGACAGCTTTCCAGACAAATCACGCGCAGTCCTAGAGGCAGGGTGTGGGCAGGGCTGCCGGAGGCGTGCCCACGGGGTAGGAATTGGAGTTCTAAAGTAGGTGTCGGGGGCTGATGACTTCCCTTTATAAGGTGTTGGGTGGGTCCTTGGCCTCCATGACTAACATGGTACAAACGGCAGGAGCCTGTGTCCTGGGCCCCCCTGACCTGGCCAAGTCCTCACTCACTTGAGTTTACACTGACCACCGAACTTGGGGAGCGCTTTGCTAAGGGGCAGTGGCAAACACTGGAAGCCACATGCACTCATCTGTCTCTGCCGTAGGCGTGACCCTGGTTTCTGGGGAAAGCTATCCAGAAAACCACCTGAAAACCCAGTCTCTGTGGTCATTGCTGGCGATCCGTCCCTTATTTTTAGGTTACCTTGTTATTTCAAGTGACATAGCTCACTTTGTTTTGTTTTCCCAGAAGACAAGTGGTGACTTGTTTTGAGTGGACATTCCCGACAGGCAAATAGTGTTATATTTAAACACATTTGTTGAAATGATAAACTTAGCTCAGCCCCTTGGAAGTGAGAGGCTTCTGCCAGGGAAGCGGTTTCGCAAAGCAGCAGCCTCAGGATCCGTGGGATTTTAGCGCCATCTGCTGGTCAGATGGACGGCCGCCGCCAACTCCGCTTTCCCCGCCAACTCCGCTGTCTTAAATTCTGCAACAAAAGAAAAATCGGGCCCCGCCGTTACTCGAGCGACCTCTGGTGAACAAGCCTTGGATTTTTTTCTTTTTAATTGTATTTTACAAAGGCTCAAAATGTAAGTTAGACCATTCATAGTGTATGTGTGGGGACCTGAGAGTGCAAATATTGCTGGTATTCAGCCTTGTCCGTGACGTTCAGTTCTCACTGGATGAAGATCCCCTAGGTGTAACAATCAGACTTCGGAGAGTATAGCTAATTTTTTACCAATTTTGCATCCGTGCATTGTTTTACGTTGCAATATTGTGCAATTTAGGAGTAAGAGCACAGGCCCTGGAGTCAGAGCTGCCTGTAAACACAGGTTTCCCACTTCCTAAGTTTTGCCCTGAACAGGCTACTTAACTTACCTGTGCCTCAGGGTCCTTGGCTTGAGATGGGGGTCATTGTACCTACATCGCAGAGATCAGCATAGTAACTATTGCAACATAGAATACTCAACATCAGTTAGCTATTTTTATTAAAACAAAATAAACAAAAATCCTGTAGTTTGTTATTCTGGGATAGGATTGGCCTCTGGGCCATCTTTTTGTTGGGAGAAAGCTGAGGACAAATGTCTCTTGTTCCAGGGATTGGGGAGAGGTCCTGCAAAAGGGAAGATGCAAATTCCTGCTCGTGATTTCATATAGTCTGATGGAGAACCCGTGGAGATGAAGATATTCTAGAGGTTTGGGGGGGCTACGTGTGGCTATCACAGGGGGGTTTGTCATGAGGATGGTGTTAGATAATGAAATGGAGGTGGTGGGAACACATCCTCATGACTTACCTGCTACATTTTGGGAATATAAAATGCTGAAATGGAGAGTAAAAGAGGGCATTTTGGGAGGAAGATTTCCCTTCCCACAGTGAAGGTTCTGCTGTGAGCCCTGTCCACACATCTCACTAAAAAGTTTGGGACCGAGATTGCCTGCCTTATCTCTTCAAAACAAGTATGAGAGAACTTTACCTGGACCAGAGAGGGGTGAGTGTCCAATAGGAATCCCTGGGATTTGAGGAATGGAGTTGAGTGGAATCTAATTCCCATCTAGGAATAGGTGGGATGACTTGGAATAACTGCACTACACCCTCCTCCCCTAGTGGCCGGGCAACAGGAGCATGAGTGTTTGCACTGGCCTAGATGTGGACCACGTGGGAGGGTGAACTCTGGGCCACTTAGAGTCTTGTCTAAGAGGACCAACCAGGAGGGGTGATGGGATACAAAGAACCAGCATCCTTGCTAAGTGGGTTGCTGGGGAACCAAGGGCTGAGTGGGAGGAGGCCAACCCAAGGTGACATATCACCCATGTTGTAAGAACTTTAGTCAAAGGGATCCCGTAGGTGAGCCTCTGCCTGTGCCGTGAAAGAAAGAGACAGTTTTAGGCATCTCCTTGGCCAGAGGGTGTGAAGCTAACTCACAATATTAGCAGTTGGAGAAAACACCCTCCTGGCCCCTTCCCTTCTCTCTGTGCTCCAGCCCTGCAGAAGTGAGAAGCCCCAGCTCAGGCAGGAGGAGCAGCTGGAGAAAGATCCTGCTCCCTTTCCTTCCACAGCAGGGCGGCAAGGGGAGAGCAGATATGATGTTCAATCAGTTCAACATTTTAAGTAATGTTGAAGACTGAATGTTAATTTCTGATTCAAGACTCTGCAATTTCAAGAAACAAGGCTGTGTCTGTTACCTGGCAGTGAGCGGAATTGTCACGGGATCTGTCCAAGATCCCATCCAGGGCAGGAGGAGGTGAACATCCCTGAACACATTTACAAGGAACGTGGAAAACTAGAGTCAAGGCCAGTCCTGGTGGCTCACGCTTATAATCCTAGGACTCTGGGAGACTGAGATGGATGGATTGCCTGAGCTCATGGATTTGAGACCAGCAGGAGCGAGACCTGGTCTCTAAAAATAGCCAGGCATTGTGGCGTGTGCTTGTGGTCCCAGCTACTCAGAAGGCTGAGGCAAGAGAATCTCTTGAGCCCAAGAGTTTGAGGTTGCTGTGAGCTATTATGGTACAGCACTCTACAGAGGGCCACAAACTGAGACTCTGTCTCAAAAAAAAAAAAAAGAAAGAAAGAAAAAGAAAAGGAAAGAAAACTAGACTCACGCTGCCTCCCGTGAGTTCTGTTAACTTAGCATATCTTTATTTCTAGAACCATCACAAGCTGCTTTATAAAATGAGGCTATTAGCACCTTTGTCCTACCCTTCAACACCCCTCTCATCCCCCCAACTGCTGCCATCTGCATTTAGCTCCTAAAATGCCAGGGTTCAAAACCTAACTTCTATAAACCAGTTTTTATTCTTTAACAAACAGATTACAGCTAGAAGGACATAGTTTGTAGTAGACCAAAGCTCCCATTGAGAACACCTGGAATACCAGATACAATGCCACAGCCATGTGCCTGCAGGCATCTGTGGTGGTGTGCACAGGGGGACGGTACTGGGGGCGAGGGAAGGTCACGGAGATGAGCTCCGCATTCTGCAGGCAGTTGGATCCCCGGGGCATTTGGCAGCTCTTGACATTGAACAAAAGTTTTCGAGTTGGTCCGCAGGTGAACCCTGAGAGGTATGAAACTGGTAGAACTTCCAGCTGTCTCATGGGACGGAGGAGGTGAACACAGGAGTCTGGGGACTGGGGAGACAGCTGAGGAGTGAGGCTACAAAATCCAGGACCCAGGACCCCAAAACCCAGGACCCCGGACCCAGGACCCCGGACCCAGAACCCCAGGATCCCAGGACCCCAGGACCCCAAAACCCAGGACCCCGGACCCCAGGACCCCGGACCCCAGGACCCCAGGACCCCAGGACCCAGGACCCCAGGACCCAGCACCCAGGACCCAGGACCCAGGACCCCAGGACCCAGGACCCCGGACCCCAGACCCGGGACCCCGGACCCGGGACCTCTAATTTGCTGTACCCCCTACTACATCTCCTCTTACTTTATTTCACCCCTTCTTTGCTTTGAGGAGAATTTTTTTGGAGCATAAACTTTTTTTTTTTTTTTTTGAGACAGAGCCTCAAGCTGTCCCCCTGGGTAGAGTGCTGTCACATCACAGCTCACAGCAACCTCCAACTCCTGGGCTCAAGCGAGTCCTGCTTCAGCCTCCCAAGTAGCTGGGACCACAGGCGCCCACTACAACACCTGGTTATTTTTTGGTTGCAGCCATCACTGTTGTTTGGTGAGCCTGGGCTGGCTGGATTAGAACCCGCCACCTTGGGTGTACATGGCTGGCGCCTTAGTCACTTGAGCCACAGGTGCCGAGCCGGAAGCATAAACTTTTAATCTATGAAATATCAAATCTCGTGGGCAATAGCTGGTAGGTTTCTGATGCCCTCGCCCCCTCTGTGCAGGAAACAATGGAAGGTGTAGGAGGTCGGGAACAAGTTACAGCCATGGATATTTGGTTTAGATGGTTTAGGTGGGGTGCATTTCTTATTTTGGGTTTTCTTTTATGGTTGAAA
>CAUYQV010073971.1:0-12124 GCA_963574575.1 Galagoides demidoff | reverse complement strand
AATGATGGCTGCAACCAAAAAATGGCCGGGCGTTGTGGCGGGCGCCTGTGGTCCCAGCTACTTGGGAGGCAGAGGCAGGAGATTTGCTTGAGCCCAGGAGTTGGAGGTTGCTATGAGCTGTGATGCCATGGCACTCTACCCAGGGGGATAGCTTGAGGCTCCGTCTCAAAAAAAAAAGAAGACATTTCAATTGTAAATATTTATGAAATCAACTTAAATGCTCCCAGATTCTTGAAACAGATAATAATTAGTCTGAGCAATATGATATCCCATAACACTGTAATAATAGGAGACTTTAACACTCCTCTTACAGAGCTGTTCAGATCTTAAATAAAAACTAAATGAAGATACAAGGGACTTAAATGTGACTCTAGAACTGTGCTTTATAGATGTATATAGAACACTCCATCCCAAAGATAAAGAATATATGTTCTTCTCATCAACCCATGGAGCATTCTCCAAAATACATAATAACCTAGAACACACACACACACACACACACACACACACACACACACAAACGCAATAGAATCAAAAGGATTGAAATTTTACCTTGTATCTTCTCAAACCATAAGATCTGACCCAACTCCAACAAAAAGGCATGGATATTAAACAACGTTATGCTGAACAACAGTTGGGTGCAAGAAGAGATAAAAGAGGAAATAATTAACTTCCTTGAGCACAAAAACAAGGAAGGCACAATCTACCAAAACCTATGAGATACAGCAAAAGCAGTCCTAAGAGGACAATTTACCAATTTAGATGCCTAAATCTGAAAAACAGAAAGAGAACACATCAACAAACTCAGAAACCATCTTATGGAATTGGAAAAAGAAGAACAATCTAAGTCTAAACTCACCAGAGGATAGAAATACCCAAAATTAAATCAGAGATTAATTAAATTGAAAACAAAAGAAGCATTCAGAAAAATAACAAAGCAAGGAGTTGTTTTATTTTAAAAAATAGATAAAACTTTGGCCAAGCTAACTAGAAATATAAAAGTAAAATCTCCAGTAACCTCAATCAGAAATGATAAAGGGGGAGTAACAACAGACACCACAGAGATACAAGAGATTATCTCTGAATACTACAAGAAACTCTATGCCCAGAAAATTGACAATGTGAAGGAAATATTGTCAAGGATAAATATTTGTAATCACACACTCTCCCTAGACTTAGCCAGGAAAAAATAGATCTCCTGAAGAGACCAATTTCAAAAAGAAACAATAAAAAATCAAGATCAAAGAAACAATAAAAAAAACTCCCAACAAAAAAATGCCCTAGTCCAGATAGCTCCACACCATAATTGTAGCAAACCTGCAAAGAAGAGCTTATTCCCATACTGGGGCAAATTATTCTAAAAAAATTGAAGAGGAAGGAATCTTCCCCAGCACATTCTACTAAGCCAACATCACCCTGATACCAAAACCAGGAAAATATCCCCTCAAAAAGAGAACTTCAGACCAATTTCACTAAGGGATATAGATGCAAAAATTCTCAACAAAACCCTAGGCAATAGACTACAGCTTCTCATCAAAAGTCATACATCATAATCAAGTAGGTTTCATCCCAGGTGTGCAAGGCTAGTTTAAAATACACAAATTCATAAATGTGATTCTCCACATCAATAGAAGCAAATACAAAGACCATATGATCCTCTCAATAGATGCAGAAAAAGCATTAGATAAAATACAGCATACTTTTCTAATTAGAACACTGAAGAGTATAGGCATAGGTGGCACATTTCTTAAACTGATCAAAGTCATCTATGACAAACCCACACCTAATATTTAACTGAGTGGAGTAAAACTGAAAGCTTTTGCACTTAGAACTGGAAAGAGACAACATTGTTTTCTATTGCCACTACTATTTCACATAGTGCTGGAAGTTCTAGCCAATGCAATTAAGCAAGGGAAGGATATAAAGGGCATCTAAATGGGAGCAGAGGAAGTCAAACTGTCCCTCTTTGCTGGCAGTATGATCTTATACTTAGAGAACCCCAATGACTCAACCATAACACCCTTGGAAGTGATCAAAAAATACAGTAATGTCCCAGGTTGTAAAATCAATGTCCACAAATCAGTAGCCATTGCAAATGTCATTAACAGCCAAGATGACAAGCTAATTAAGGACACAATCCCCTTCACGATAGCTCAAAGAAAACCAAATATCTATGAATATACCTAACAATAGAGGTGAAAGACCTCTATAAAGAAAATTGTAAAACCCTAAGAAAAGAAATAGCAAATGGGCTTGGTGCCCGTGGCTCAAGCAGCTAAGGTGCCAGCCATATGCACCTGAGCTGGTGGGTTCGAATCCAACCTGGGCCCATTAAACAACAATGATGGCTGCAACCAAAAAAAAAAAATAGCCAGGCATTGTGGCAGGCATGTATAGTCCCAGCTACTTGGGAGGCAGAGGCAGGAGACTCACTTGAGCCCAGGAGTTGGAGGTTGTTGTGAGCTGTGATGCCAAGGCACTCTACCCAGGGTGACAGCTTGAGACTCTGTCTCAAAAAAAAAAAAAAAAAGAAATAGCAAATGATATTAACAAATGGAAGAAAATACTATGCTCATGGCTGGAAGGAATCAACATTGGTAAAATGTCTATACTTCCCAAAGCAATCTACAGATTCAATGCCATCCTTATTAAAATACCAACACTGTACTTTCGAGATTTGGAAAAAATAATGCTTAATTTTGTATGGAACCAGAAAAAAAACCCATATAATGAAGGCTGTTCTTAGTAATAAAAACAAAGCCAGGGGCATCAGCCTACCAGATTTGGGGCTGTATTTTAAGGCCACAGTGATCAAAACAATATGCTATTGGCACAAAAATAGAGACATAGACATCTGAAGCTGAATAGAAAATAAGGAGATGAAAGTAACAACCTACAGCCATGCAATCTTTTATAAACCAAACAAGAATATATACTGGGGGAAAGAATCCATATTTAATAAATGGTGCTGGAAGAATAGGATATTCACATGTAAGACTGAAACTGGACCCACAACTTTCTCCCCTAAAAAAAAAAATTGATTGAAGGTGGATAAAAGACCTAAATGTAAGGCACGAAATGATAAAAATCCTCAAGGAAAGCATGGGAAAAACACTTGAAGATATTGGCCTGGGGAAAGACTTTATGAAGAAGACTACTGTGGCAATCTCAACAGCAACAAAAATAAACAGATGGGACTCATTTAAACTGAAAATCTTCTGTACAGCTAAGGAGACAACAACAAAAGCCAATAGGCAGTCTACACAATGGGAAAGGATATTTGCATATTTTGAATCAGACAAATGCTTAATCACTAGAATCTACAGGGAACTCAAGTTAATCAACTTGAAAAAAGCCAACAATCCCTTATATCAATGGAGAAGAGGGATGAACAGAACCTTCTCTAAAGAAGATAGACAAATGGCTAACAAACATATGAATGCTCATCATCCCTAATTATTAGAGAAATGCAAATCAAAACAACCCCAGAGGTAACATCTAAACCCAGGAAAATGGCCCACATCACAAAATCTCAAAACTACAGATTCTGGCATGGATATGCAGAGAAGGGAACACTTTTACACTGCTAGTGGGACTTCAAACTAATACAACCTTTGTGGAAGGAAGTATGGAGAATATGTGAAAAACTCAAACTAGAATTCACATTTGATCTTGCAATCCCATTAGTGGACATCTACCTGGAAGAAAAAGTATCCTTCTATCATAAGGACCCTTGCACTACATCATTTACTGTAGTTCTATTTACAATTGCCAAAATGTTGAAACAGCCTAAATGCCCACTGACCCAGGAATGGATTAACAAGCTGCAATATATTATGTATACCATGGAATACTATTTGGCCATTCAAAAGATGGAGAATTTACATCTTTTGTATTAACCTGGATGGAAGTGAAAAACATTATTTTTAGTAAAGCATGACAAGAATGTAGAAGGAACAACATATCAACCCAATTTTGATACGAGGACAATTAATGACCTAGTACTTTGTGGGGAGTGTGGGAATGGGAGAGTAGAGTCAGGGAAGGAGGGAGGGAGTGGGTGGTCACATTGTGTGGCACAACTTTTGGGGGTGGGACATAATTATAAAAGAGACTTTATATAACAAATGCAGTCAGTGTAACCTGGTTCTGTGTACCCTCAATAAATTCCCAACAATAAAAAATAATAATAATAAAAGAAAAGAAAAGACATCATTGTTGAAAATTTCTCAAGCATTGTGAAAGACACAGAGATTCAGATATTAGATAGTTTGAGAACCCAAGGATGACTCAATTAGAACAAAGAATCTTATAGACACATTGTAATTAACTTGACTAAAATCAAAATGAAAGAGAAAATTCTACAAGCAACGAGGTGTAAGCAATGTCTTACCTATGTGAGGAAAAACATCAGGGTGACAAGTGGAATTTTCAGCAGAAACTTTTAGAGCTAGAAAATAATTTCATATGTCTTTAACTTACTTAAATTAACTTTTAGCCCAGGATTCTATACCCTGCTAAACTAAGGTTCATATTCAATGGAAAAATCAAATTTTTTACTGACAAACATTGAAGAAATTTACCAAAAGGCCAGCTCTGCAGGAACTACTAAGGCTTGTTCTATACACTGACCATCACAATGAACCACCAGCAAAGTAAAGATACCCAGAAACTCAAAGACAAAGCCCAGCTCCCACAATGGCTCAAGTGGTAAATCTAAGCAATGGACCTCCACAAAACAAAATGAACAGAACTCCACGATACTTGTCAATTTTCTATATAAATGTGAATAGCTTGAATTTACCACTCAAGTGGCACAGACTGGCTGACTAGATTAAAAGAAATAGTTCAAGTATATGTAAGTATTTGTCTTTAGGAAACATATCTAACCTCTACGGAGAAAACAGGATTCAGTGTGAAGGGTTAGAAACTCATATTTCAGGCAAATAGAAATAAAAAAAAAAGCATGAATCATATTCCTAACTGCAAATTCCTTGAACTTGCAAAAGTAAAGAAAGACAAAGATGGATACTATATAGTGGTCACGGGAACAATAAAACCAGAAGACATTTCAGTCCTAAATATCTATGCACTCAACTTAAATGCTCCTGTATATAAAATGAACCTTAACCAATCTGAGCAATATGATATATAACAACACTATAGTTTTGGGGACTTCAAAATATCTAATATGTAAACTGGTATCATATTTTCCTCCTCCCCCAACATTTTTTGTTATTACTATTTATTGTTATTTGTTTAGTGACTTTCCTGGACTAATTCTATAAATCTTCATTCTCTATTATGTATGTTCACTGAAGTCTATGCTCAATTAGCTTAGCTGCCAGCTAATGATTGAGTAGAGGTTTCCTTAAATGATTTAAATCAGTAGGACTTCCATCCTTTGCTGCAGTGTTTTGTGTATATGTTATGCATGCTT
Organism: Galagoides demidoff; assembly: GCA_963574575.1. Taxonomy (NCBI): domain Eukaryota; kingdom Metazoa; phylum Chordata; class Mammalia; order Primates; family Galagidae; genus Galagoides; species Galagoides demidoff. The sequence continues at coordinate 6,684 of CAUYQV010073971.1, read as the reverse complement.
TTAGTGCTCTCACAATATACAGCTTGACTTTAGACTTCATTTTCTTCTTGTGAAGAGCTTTAGGTTCAACTAATTATTTGATTTGGATTTTTGTGTGTCCCTTGGACATGTGCACAACTACACACATCTGTATGGTATTTTAGATTCTGAAGACTATGTTGGAATTTTCCACTCCCATTTATTATATTTTCCTTTTAAGCTTTTGTCCAGTTTCTTCGTTGTCCAAATTGTCATTATCAACTCAGGCAGCTGCACTAATTAATTGCTAGTGATTATTTTCAACAAATTCTCTGAGTATTTTTTTTTCCACTAAGTAAGCTTTGAGTGAAATCAAATAGCAATACCTGCTAGAAGGAACTTTGTAGAAAGTTACCAGACAAGTCAAATAGTAAAAATTTTCTGGATATAGGTCACTGTGAGAAGCTTTAAGTCTGATCTTCACTTTTGAGCTTCTGCTAGGCTGCTAATTTTCATAGTTACCGTAATTAAGTATATTTAAATAATTTGGGGTTTTTTTTGCCAGCTTTTGTAGTGTCTGCCAGTTCTTCCTCTTTTTTTCTTTTTTGAAAAAAATATTTTTTTTTGTAAGTCAGAGTCCTTGAATCCTTTGTCCTTTTTAAAAATAGATTTTCAGAAAATTTTATAGGTTTCTTTTTGTATATAATGCTTCATCAAACAATTTAGCATCAAGGTCTAAGACAGTTTCTGCATTTCTGTTCTGTCATCTTTAATTTCTATGTTTTTGTCCTCAGATTGTCTCTTTATTGTCTTAAGATGGATTCAGTAAATTCCAGCATAATATCCCTGCACAATGACAATCAAGAATGGAAAGAAAAACTACCTTCTTTGTGTCTTTTTTAGGAGTAAAGTTTTCTCAGAATCCCTCTCTATTCGCACACAGTAAATGTTCCCTCGTATCTAATTGGTCAAATTACACTTCTTTCCCATTCATAAACCAATCTGTGGTAAAGAGACTGACATCATTATGGTCTTCTTAGACTAATCACAATTCACTCTCTGGAGCTAGGGAGAGGGCCCAATATTCCCTAAGTTAGTCAATAGCTGAATATATATCTGAAATAATATTAGGGTTTGATTATTGAGGAAGAAGGTGTGCAAATAGTATCTTGGTAGGAAAAAAAAGTGAAAGTACGGTGATGGAACAGAACTATAAAAAGTTAAAAATGCAAATGATATCAGGTTTGGGGACTTTCAGATATAACTGGAGGTAAGAAGAGATGATGTAAAAGAAGGGTCCAAAGAGTTTAATGGAATCTCCCAAGTATTTTCATGTAGTATTTTCTATTTAATTAAATGACATAAAGAGGTATTGAGTTTTTCTTCTATTTAAGGAACATACACGTTCACAAACACACCTCTTTTTAATTGTACAATGCTTTAGAATTGCTACTCTTCAGTTACTATCTCAAAGAGAAGTAAGATCTGTTTCTTCCCAACATGGATCCCATGGTCTTCGAAGGGACTTAAATAAACTTATAAATAATTGTCACACAAGTGCATGGATACAATATAAATTTAGAAATACAGTATAATCATTCTATTTTTGGACAAGGTAGAATAGAAACACTTATCTCTATTCCTTCTGTACAGTATAATTAGTAACTATAGGTACACTATAAAAAAGATAAGAAAACTCTGAAAATTGTAGAGAAAAACATGGACTCACTAGATATATTGGAACTCAAGGAATGACTCAATAGTAAACTCCCTGGGATTTCCTTTTGCCTACTGCATATTTCATATTGAGTGCTAGAGAGTCCCACCTCCTCAAAGCATGAAAAGGAACAGAAAAATAAGTTCTCAAGGACACTTTGCTCTCTCTAGCCAAAGGCCTGAAAAAGATGAACTAGAACAGCAGAAATAAATTGCTAATATCCTCACTATTTTAGAGAATGTCATGGCAAAAAACATTACACCTTTTTTTCCCACCGCACATTAGTAGAGGTTCAATAGGGAACCTGAACATCTACCTCTCATCAGTGGTAGCAAGGCAGAACTCTTCCTTTCTTTTGGGGGTGCTATCGGGGGAAACTGGATGAGAAGTCAGGACTTCCACTTCCAGAGTCTCATAACATAGTAATAAAATTGTCCAAGATACAACTGAAAATTGCTCTTGCAGAAAAATCCCAAGAAAATCTTAAATTGAATGAGAGAAGAATATCAACATATACCACATCTGAAGTGAAACAGATGTTGGCATTATCCGATCTGAATTTTAAAGTAATTATAATGAAAATGCTTCAACAAAAAGTACAAACATGTTTAAAACTAATGTGAAAACAGAAAGCCTCAAGAAAAGAATAAAAAATAAAAATGTAATTTTAAACTGAAAATTAAAAAAATCAAATTAAAAGCTCACTGCATATGCACAATAGTAGAATGCTAATGGCAGAAGAAATAGCGAAAATAAGATAGATTGATAGAAACAAATATGAACACAAGGAGACTCTTTATAAAAAAATAAAATGAACATTCCTTCAGAGTCTGTGGAACAATAACAAATAATGTACCATTCATGTAATGAGAGTCCCAGAAATAAGGAAAAAATAAGGTCAGATGAAAAAATATTTGAAAACAAAATGGTAGAAAATTTTCCAAATTTGGCAAAAGTAATAAACCTATATATTCAAGAAGGTGAGAAAGCCTCAAATAGGATAAATCCAAAGAAATCCATGTTAATGTGCATCATAGTCGAACTTCTGAAAAATTAAAAAAAAAAATTGAAACCAAAGACAGGAACAATGTCTCCTTCTCTTACATCAGAATTTTAATCAGAAACAATGGAGGTCAGCAGGAAATGGCATATTTTGCAGTGTGAAGGAAAATAACCCAGACCACTACATCTAGTAAAAATGTCCTTCATAAATCAAAATCTTATCAAGTGGAGGAAAATTTAGGAATTTTTCACCAACAGATCTATGCTAGAAAAATGGCTAAAGAAAAGTTTGAAGTAGAAAGGAAGTAAGGAAGAAATTTTGAAACATCAAGATAATAGGTGAAAAAGAAGAATAAGTAGATGCGTAAATATAATAGAGTGTTTTTCATTTGAGTTTTATAAATTATATTTGATAGTGGAAACAATTTTTTTTTTGCAGTTTTTGGCTGGGCCAGGTTTGAACTTGCCACCTCTAGTATATGGGGCCAGCACTCTATTCCTTTGAGCCACAGGCACTGCCCTGGAAACAAATTTTTTTTAAATTATCTGCTGTCATTTTAGTGCATAGGAGGAAATGTTTTATATAAATATTGTGTAGGGCAGTGCCTGTGGCTCAAAAGTGTAGGGTGCCGTTCCCATATGCTAGAGAAGGTGGGTCAAACCCAGCCCTGGCTAAAAACAGCAAAAATAAATAAATAAATAAAAATTAAAAAATAAGTGTTGTGTAATATAAAAGGTGGAGGACAAAGGAACTATTGTGGACATAAGGTTTTTTATATTTTCCTTAAAGTAATGAAATGCTGATAGTAGTAGACTATAATAAGCTATGCATGTATACTGTAAACAGAAAAACCTAGAAAAAGTATTTAAATACTATATGTAATTCTATACATATTAAATACTCTAGGTAATTCAGAAATTATAAACAAAATATTGAAGTAATCTACAGGAAGTTAGGAAATACTAGACTATAAATACTATACTGTACATATAAATACTATATGTAATTCAGTACATATTAAATAGCATATGTAATTCAGAAATTATAAACAAAACATTGAAGTAATCTATAGGAAGGTAGGAAAAGAATGAAATGAAATAAAGAATAGACAATCAGGAAACAAATCATGAAAAGGCTATACTTGAGGTTTGTATATCAATAATAACATTAAACGTAAATAGTATATATCAGTTAAAAGACAAAGATTAGCACAGTGGATTTTAAAACCGTGATACATGTATATGCTATGTAACAGAAACTTCAAATACAATAATATATGTAGGTTAAAACCAATAGTAAAAATACCCAATATGTCATACTAACATTATTAACAGTACAATAAGAATTACCATATTAATATTGGATAAAGTAGACATCAGAACAAAGAAAACTTTGGAAGACAGAGAAGGACATTGCCTGGTGATAAAAGTATCTAAAAGACAGCAATCCTAATTGTGTATGCTGCAAAAGAACAACTGAAAAATAAATGAAACAGGGGAGGTGCCTATAGCTCAGTGAGTAGGGCGCTGGCCCCATATAATGAGGGTGGTGGGTTCAAACCCAGCCTTAGTCAAACTGCAACAACCAAAAAACAGCCAGGCATTGTGGTGGGCGCCTGTAGTCCCAGCTACTTCGGAGGCTGAGGCAAGAGAGGCGCCTAAACCCAAGAGCTAGAGGTCGCTGTGAGCGGTGACCCCATAGCACTCTACCAAAGGTGACAAAGTGAGACTCTGTCTCTAAAAATAAATAAATGAATGAACGAAACAAAACTGATAGGAACTTCAACACAATTTTTTAAAAAATTGATAGAACTACAAGACAAAAAATTAGCAAGGATGCAGAACAACTCAAAACCATCATCAACCAGCAGGATATAATTGATATTTATAGAAAACTCCATGCAACAACAACAGAATACACATTCTTTTCAGGTGTGCATGGAGAATTCAGCATAAACCATTCATCAAGACAATATGGACCATCAAACAAATCTCATCAATTTAGATAATTTAAAATAACCACAAGGGACTAAAATTAGAAATAACAGAAAGACAATTGGACAATCTCCAAACACTTCTAAATAATTCACAGGTCAAAGAGAAAATCTCAAGAAAAATTAGAAATATACTGACCTGAATGAACATGAAAATACAAAATTCCCAAAGTTGGTGAGATGCATCTAAAGCAGAGCAAAAAGGGAAATTTATAGTGCTTAATATTTACATTAGAAAAGAGGGCAAGTCTCAATTGTATAATCTGTTTTTATTTCAAGAAAGTAAAAAAAGGACAAAATAAACCAAATGACATAATAAAGATCAAAACAGAAATCAATGAACTTGAAATAAAAATAGTACATAAAAATATGCAAATACTTGTTTTTTTAAAGCAATCAATAAAAATGAATGGTTTATTTGATAAACCTTTAGCAAGAACCAGTCAGGGGAAGAAAACATTTCTTTCCACATTGTGTTCTATTACAGTATACTATAGACTGGGTAGTTTACAAACATAAGGAATTAATTTGTTAATGTTCAGGGGGCTGTGAAGCCCAAGGCCACAGGGCCTACATCTGATTATCCCCTTCATGCTGTGCCATCCCATTGTGGAAGGCATAAGGGCAAGAGAGTGTGGAAAGTGAGAAAGCAAGACAGAAACAGACTTGCTTTTACTGTATAACAACTTACCCTTAAGATAAAGAACCCACTTTAATAATGACATTAACCAGCCGCGTGGGTTCTGAACTCTCTGGAAATACTGATGTCCTAGGATGTGAAAGGGCAGGTAAAAATCAAGGTGACCCCAAGAAAATGGCTCCTTCCCTGAAGGAGATAGAAGAACACAGTGAAAATGAGGATGATGACAGCAGTCAGGAAGAGGTTATCATCCCTCAGAAGAAAAGCAAGAAGGCTACTGCAAGCTCAGCAAAGAAAGTGGTGGTTTCTTCAACAAAAAAGGTTGCAGTTGCCACACCTGCCAAGAAAGCAGCTGTCACCACAGGCAAAGAGGCAGCAGTCCCACAGACCAAGAAGATGGTTACTCCAGCCAAAGCAATAGCAACACCTGGTAAAAAGGAAGCAGCCACTCTAGCCAAGGGGCAAAGAATGCCAAGAAGGAAGACATCTATGATAAAGATGAGTATGACAGTGATGATGATGGTGAGGAGGAAGATGAAGATGAGGAAGAGGATGAATTTGAACCAGCAGTAATAAAAGCAGGGGCAGCTGCTCCTGCCTCAGAGGATGAAGATGATGAGGATGATGAAGATCAAGATGATGATGATGAGGAAGATGACTCTGAAGAAGAAGCTATGGAGACCACACCAGCTAAAGGAAAGAAAGCTTCTGCAAAAGTTGTTCCTGTGAAATCTAAGAGTATGGCTGAGGAAGAAGATGAAGAAAATGATGATGAGGATGAAAACCCTGTCAAAGAAGCACTGGAAAACCAAAGAAGAAAAGGATGAAACAGAAAGCAACTCCTGAAGCCAAGAAACAGAAAGCGGAAGGAACAGAACTGACTACATCTTTCAATCTGTTTATTGGAAATCTGAATTCTAACAAATCTGCTCTCAAATTAAAAACTGGAATCAGTGATGTTTTTGCTAAAAATGATCTTGGTGTTGTGGATGTCAGAATTGGTATGACTTGAAAGTTCGGCCATGTGGATTTTGAATCAGCTGAAGACCTGGAAAAAGCCTTGGAGCTCACTGGTTTGAAAGTCTCTGCCAATGAAATTAAATTAAAGAAACAAAAAAGGAAAGAGTAAGAAAGCTGTGGTTGATGTGACTACTACCCCCTTGTGATAGTAACAGCAAACCATCTGATGACAATGGATCGTGTAGAGAAGAATGTTAAGAAAAGAAAATATAGTAAGGATTTTTTACAGTATGGTTTTACCTCAATAATTATAGCAGAAATTGAGAATCTGCAACATGTTATTTGTTTTGAAGTTCTATCAGCCGAATCTATGAAGCCAAACAAACTAAAACACCATTTTGATAGCAAGCATC
>CAUYQV010073968.1:0-12189 GCA_963574575.1 Galagoides demidoff | reverse complement strand
TAGTTTGTTGATCCATTAATGGGTTGATGGGCTCTTAGGTTGCTTCCACAACTTGGCAATTATGAACTGAGCTGCAAGAAACATTCTAGTGCAAATGTCTTTGTGGTAAAATGATTTATGTTCTTCTGGATAGGTACCTAGTAATGAGATTGCAGGGTCAATGGAAAGTCTACATTTAGATCTTTGAGGATTCTCCATATTTCTCTCCAAAAAGGCTGTATCAGTTTGCAGTCCCACCAGCAGTGTAGAAGTGTTCCCTTCTCTCTACATCCATGCCAGCATCTGGTGTTTTGGGACTTTGTGACGTGGGCTCATCTTGCTGAAGTTAGGTGATATCTTAGAGTGGTTTTGATTTGCATTACTCTGATGATTAAAGACGATGAGCAGTTTTTTCATGTGTTTGTTGGCCGTTCATCTGTGATAAGCATATTTAGAAGTAGCTTATGCTAATACTGATCTTTAAAAACCAGGGGGTTTTTTTGTGTGTGTGAAAGCTAAAATTTGAGTAAGCTGAAACTATAGGCCATGTCTCCAAAATATAAAAATCCTATCCAAATCTAAAAAAGAGGAGTATACAAATGTATACTTGTGTTTTATATGAGCAGTTCAAGAAGAACTATTCTAGGATTGAAATTGAGTATATTAATAGGAGTCACTAGAATCAGATCATAATCACAGTTACATCTGATTTAATAAGCTTTCTGTGCCCACCTCAGGGAGATGAAGATGAGAATCTCACTTTATTTGTGTTAGTCAGACCAAATTTGAAGTATTTGGTCGGGGGCATCATAAAAGAGTGTTGAAAAGCTGAATCTTTTATAAGAGCTTAAAAGAAGTAGAAAACAAATTTTGCAGCTTCAAGAATAAATGATTCTGGGCGGCTCAGTGAATAGGGCGCCAGCCCCATATACTGAGGATGGTGGGTTCAAACCCGGCCCCAGCCAAACAGCAACACAAAAATAGCTGGGCATTGTGGCAGGTGCCTGTAGCCCCAGCTACTTGGGAGGCTGAGGCAAGAGAATCATCTAAACCCAGGAGCTGGAGGTTGCTGTGAGCAGTGACGTGACAGCACTCTACCAAAGGCAATAAAGTGAAACTCTGTCTCTTAAAAAAAAAAAAAAAGAATAAATGATTCTGTAGGTGGACACTTTTTCTTTAAGGAAAAAGACTCCTCTAAGAGAGACCTGTCCAGAGAATAGGATATTAATTTGGTTGATAGCATCTTTGTTCTTTCCTAGCACTTCTATAAGTCTGTAATGCTCTCCTTAATGTCTTAAAAAGGTAGGAGTGAAGGCCAGTCTAATTATACTAAATAATGGATGGACTTTTGTATTATCTGTAGCAAAGTAAAGTGGATTTATTCTTGTTCCTTCCCTACTCCTAACCAGTTATGTGGTTTTTTGGTGTTTTCCATTATAACTGGTTGGTGCTTAGGAAATTATATTTTAGCGCCAGTCTATATTGAATTGTTTAGAATAGCAGTTACTCTATTGTTTGCTGCCTTTGTTACAGAAATATGGGAGAAAGAGAACTATTAAATGAGATAAAATTTATTACACAAGTATAAGGTGGTATTATTTCAAGTTGCAGCTGTTGTAACTTAGCTTATAATGAACTTATACTATTTAGCTTCTACTCTGCTTATATCACTAGCTTAGCAATCACATTTATATCTTGTTTAATTATCTAGTACATTTCTGGTCAGAAGATTTCTCTCCTCTGCCCTTCAGTGAAATTTCTATGTACTACTTTATTCTTGCTAAACTTCTTTGCATCAAATTTGTTGAAAGGATTAACACTTATTCATTGAGAAAACATCTTTATCTTCTCTTCTTTTAACTTTAACATGCCCCCATATTTTCATATGGTGGGAAGCCCATTAGGTTAGTTGTCTTTTTTAAAAATCTCATAAGGAGAAAGGATCTCTTTTCAAAAGCCATCACCTTTACTGTATACTAGATCCCAGGTATCGCTGTTTGCAGGACCTAACTCCACCAACACTGTCATCATTTATCCCCTTTTGTGATAGAGACATTGTCTCCCCATCTCGAAAAAGATCTTGACTGAGACCTATTTATCTCCACCTGTTTTCTATGTCACTGCAGGACTTTTAAAGCAGGTGAGACCTATGATTGGCATCACATTTTCTTTCAGTGGAAGAGGGATACTATGATGTAAAACACCGGGCTTAAAGTTATGACAGCAAGATAATTTTCAATTGTAGTAAATGCTGTGAAGGAAATAAACAGTGTGCTACAAGAAAGTAATTGTAGGAGAAGGGGTTACTCTGGATAAATAGTAATTTGAAATGAAAATTTTGATTAAAAAATAGTTTTAAAATCTGGATGTTGGGGAGAATGAGGAAGTTCAAATGAGGATGAGAAATTGTGAATAATGTCAATTATAGTAGAACCTCCATAAACTGACCACCCAAGGGATTGTAACAAATTGGTCAACATATGGAGGAGGTCATCATAAGGAACTTCCATTGAGTACATGTGGTATATGTCCAGTCTATGAAAATTAGGTCAATTTGAGGTGGTCAGTGCAGGGAGGTGGTCAACTATGGAGATTGTATTGTATTCGGAAATCTTTCATTTTTGACAATGTTCATTATATAATTTTGAATATACCATTTAGATTTTAAATTCTCATTTTAAGGTACAACTTATTTCCTAATGGTCAGTGTCAGATTTTAAAATGTAATATATCTGTTCTGTCCAGTATTAAATGAAGAAAAATAACCTTGACTGGGAAATTATATGCATCCCATTGTAGTTGACTTAACAGACATGTATTGAATACTTACCATCCATACTAGGCACGGGGGGTAGACAGAAGTAAATTAGACACATCTTTTGCCTTCAATGAATGCAACTTAAAGAGGTTTTAGGTGTAACAGATGATTTAGACTTATTGACTTTAAAACATATCCACTGTGGCCATTATAGAGGAAATTTGCTCCTCATTAGTTTTAAGAAGGTATTTTAAGAGTATATCATACTACCTTTAAAAATAGTTTTAGGCTTGGAGCCTGTAGCCAGCGGCTAAGACACCAGCCTCATACACCAGAGCTGGCAGGTTCAAATCCAACCCAGCCCGCCAAACAACAATGATACCTATAACCAAAAAATAGCTAGGCGTTGTGGTGGGCATCTGTAGTCCTGGCTACTTGGGAGGCTGAGGCAAGAGAAACCCTTAAACCCAAGAATTTGAGGTTGCTGTGAGCTGTGATGGAACGGCACTCTACCGAGGGCAACATAATGAAACTCTTTCTCAAAAAAAAAAAGTTTTTAATTTATCAAACTTTCATATTCTAAATAGGTGAATATAGAAGCATTTTTTAAAAAACACATGAATCAAACTGTTGTAATGATAATTAGTGTATAAGCTGAACAATGAAAGATCATTTTCGGTTGGATTGGTAGTAGGAAAGCTTCACTCAGGAGTTACAGTTTGTGTTCACTCTTAAGAGATGGATATGCATAGTGGAAAACAGAATGAAAGCTAATTTGGGTGGGATTGGGGAGCACTGAATATAGAGATGCAAGTAAAATATCAAGGTATATTTAGGACATGGATAAATAGGCTGGACTGGAGTGAAAGGTTTGTATTGGTAACTAGTAAAAGGTAAAGCAAAGTCTTTTAATAGAAAACAAGATTTTGGCTATACCATAATAGAAATATGTTCCTATGATCTTAAATTCATTTATAGTCTATTTTAATATTATGTAAAGGGGTTATCACAATGTATAGTGTACAGTTTTCAAATTTATTATGATTCTAAAGAAGTCTTTATACCCCTAAATATGTTCTATAGATTTTGAGGCCTCAGTCCTTTAGCCCTACTCAGGTTAAAATGATGTTTTGTTTTTCAGTTACTTACACGCCAAGTCAATCATCCACAGAGACCTCAAGAGTAATAGTATCCTTCCTGAAATATGTCTGCGAAGCTTGAAAACATCCTGACTTTTTCTTCTGCATTTTGTCTTCACACTATGTAAAAACAATTTTCATGCTAAGTTCAATATATTGCAAAGAGAATTAATAAAGAAGTTTGCATGCAAGTATAGGCATCAAGACAGCGTGCTTTTTGTTTCTGAATAACTGAACATTACCAAAAAAATTTATCAAAAGTCTTTATACTTAATAGTACTTTTTTGATTGCTTGCTTAGAAAACTGATAGCTGGCTCGGCGCCTGTGGCTTAAGTGGCTAAGGCGCCAGCCACACACACCTGAGCTGGCAGGTTCAAATCCAGCCCAGGCCCACCAAACAACAATGACGGCTGCAACCAAAAAATAGCTGGCCACTGTGGCCGGCAGTCCCAGCTACTTGGGAGGCTGAGGCAGGAGACTCGCTTGAGCCCAGGAGTTGGAGGTTGCTGTGAGCTGTGACATCACGGCACTCTATCCAGGGTGACAGCTTGCAGGCTCTGTCTCAAAAAAAAAAAAGAAAGAGCAAAAGAAAACTGATGGCTGTGTAGCCATTCACTGATCTCCTTCAGTCCTCTGACCTTGCTTAGTGGTAACTGAGATGTAATTGAAGGCTTTGAATTATATAACAATGAGATGAGAGGAGCCTAATTTTTCTTATTCTTCCCTAAGCCCAGACTAAGATCCTGTCTGCCAACATCTTCATTCCAATGAGGAGCCTACCCCGCCTGCCCAGCAGTACCAGAGGATATCTGGGCCTACATTGCTAAAATCTGAAGGGAAAGTTTCAGGTTCTCCCATAAACTTAGAAAAGCATCTCACTTCATCCTAGCATGTGTCAAGCCCCTAGAAATCTTTAAAGCTGGTCATAAAGTCTAAATAGAGTTAATTATTGTTTAAAACATATTTGTTGAGGAACATACTTAAGAGGAAACAAGAAGTACTATATACTTTTTAAAAGAAGACCATATTATAGAATTACAGACATTAGATCTCTTACCTAAAATCTTCATGATGCTTGCTCTGATAGGAAAATGAGATCCATTGTTTTCCTTTACTTACTACACCTCAGATATATTTCTTCATGAAGACCTCACAGTAAAAATAGGTGATTTTGGTCTAGCCACAGTGAAATCTCGATGGAGTGGGTCCCATCAGTTTGAACAGTTGTCTGGATCCATTTTGTGGATGGTAAGAACTCAGGCTATTTCTCTGTTGATTAACGTTTCGGACCCTGAGATGCTGCTAAGTTATGAGAAGGTCATTGAAGTTTTCAACGATAATGTTTTCACAGTTCCCAATATTAAAAAAAAAAAAAGTTCTTTTTATACAAATAGATTTTAACTCCTTTTCAAAAGAATATTATGAAACCAGTCTTAGTATATTTCAAGCAAAAATACATATGTTATAAATAGTGTTTAAAATGGTTAAGAATTGTCTGTTTAAAATAGTTTGTGTTCAAAATGTTCTGTGTACTCTGTTTAAAAAAACAGGTATGCAATGTAAAGCAGGTGTGATCTATAGCCATTTGTTACGGTTTTGCTAAGAGAACTACTCCTTTTAACAGACAGCCTGTTTCACAATCTTATTTAAGCCTAAATTAGACGAGTTACTTCCTTCAGACTAGAAAGAACCTTATAATTATGGGGCAGTTGGAAGAGGACAGACCAAAAAAAAACGAGAAGTAGATTTTTAATAGTCTGCCTTGTTCTACCTTAGATAGTTTGCTCTTTCTTTCTTTATTCCTGTGTTTTTGTTGTGGAAAAGAAGAAAGAGAAGTTCTAAAAGAAGGAAACTAAAACTTCGGTGCAGTTGTAGCGGGCTGTGTCAAAGTCAGTCATGGGAATCGTTCCATTAGCCAGCATTCTTAGAAGGGTCCCTCAGACAGACCTTTTTAGAGAATCCACAGGTTCTTCACTTGGTAAGACCAGATTTTCTTCCTATCCTTCAGCCAAAACAGCACATTGCAACAAATTGAATGCAGAAATGAATGTGAGAATCTAACTGGCTGCTATTAAGCCAGATATTAAAAAGAATCACACTCACTTTTGTTTTTGAAAAAATATTTTTCATTAAAAATGGGTTATGTGTTAACATCTACTTGTTATTATTTTTATATTTAAAAGAATTAGTAAGTAATTTAATTTCTCAGTTAAGTTTTAATTTGATCACTGCCCACAAATGTAACACACATAAGCAAAAGCTCTTTAGGGTCCTCAGTAAATTTTTAGGAGTGAAAGAAGATTCCTGAGACCAGAAAGTTTGAAAACCACAGGTCTAAACTGAATACGGAATGTCCCAAAAGTCTCAGTACAATTTTAGGCTTTAAATAATTTAATCTTCTTCTGAGAAACAGAAGTTGCAAGGGCTTTTGAAGCCACATTTGCCTGAATTCCCTTAACTGTATGCATCAGTCCTCAAGAAGGAAAGTCCAAGGTAGGATTCTGAGTTTGTTAAGATAAGCCTAGGGTTGGCTCCGTGCCTGTAGCCAGGCGGCTAAGGCACCAACCACATACACCAGCTGGCGGGTTCGAATCCAGCCCAGGCCCACCAAAGACAACTACAAACAGGCTCGGCACCTGTGGCTCAAGCGGCTAAGGCGCCAGCCACATACACCTAAGGTGGCAGGTTCGAATCCAGCCCGGGCCCTCCAAACAACAATAATGGCTGCAACCAAAAAATAGCCAGGCGTTGTGGCGGGCGCCTGTGGTCCCAGCTACTTGGGAGGCTGAGGCAGGAGACTCGCTTGAGCCCAGGAGTTGGAGGTTGCCGTGAGCAGTGAAGCCATGGCACTCTACCCAGGGGGGACAGCTTGAGGCTCTGTCTCAAAAAAAAAAAAAAAAAGTCTCTTATGATGTGAATTTCAGGAAGCAGGTTAATTTGAAGAAAAGTATACTACAAAACAGCCTCTGAAAAGAGCATCAACTCAGATGTTTGGGTAAAAGCTATATTCAAATGCTTGTTCAGTCCTTCCATCCTCTGCTAATTCTTTTTCTCTTTTCCCCCCAATAACAGTAAGTAGAAGATGAAATATCAAAATCCTTTTTCCTTGCCACCAAAATAACAGAAATCCTGAGTCACAGCACTCTGAGGCCCATATACAAAAGCTGGTTCCTTTTCCACTTTCCAAAAGACATAGACACTCCCTGCAGAGAGACTGGCTGGAGGAGACATATGATCCTGGGGGAAACTCTGTGTCGCCTAGGAATTCTTCCAGAGCCAAGTGACATTTTGCACTGAGGCAGCTGGTGTCAGATAGCTTTGTTCACCACTTTGGGAACATACATTTTTATGGCCTGGGAGGATGGGAAAGAGACACCGGATGTGAGAGGGGGTGCAGGGGATGAGTGAAAGGGCATTAGAAGTGAACCTGTCCTTCCTCCTTGCTCCAAAGGATGAGAAAGCCCTAATGCTGCAGAGATTTATTTATATTAACAAGCTATTGATTCAAAATGCAATTATCCATGGGATAATTAAGCTTACAGTACTGGCGATTGCATTAAACTTAATTAAGTCTTCTGCCATTAGAGTCATTATTTTGGGGCAGGGAGCAAAAAATGATGTACATGCCTGTTAGAGAGAGATGAAAAAGAAAATGACCTTCAGCAGTGTGCCTAAGGAGCTCCTAAGGACCTCCAAATCTGCTGCCTAAGGATCATCACAGAGGTTTGTAAAATATGTAGATTCCCTATCCCTTCTCCCCCACTCAGCCCCATTCACAAAAGGCTAAAGTGGGATCCAGGAAAGGATATTTTAAAAAGCCTTTGGGTCCAGGAATGGGCTCTGAGGAAGCGCAAGTCTTGGAGGCTGGTTTGTTGCCCTGACGGAGCTTCCCAGTTTAATCCTCAGCTTGATAAACACTGAACTTGATGTTGTACGGCCAATCAGGGCCGATCAGAGTGGATCTGCTTACAAAGTCTTCAGAAAATATATGTATAAATCAGAATGCTAGCTCACTAATTACAAAACAGGATAGTCCTTCCCAGACATTGGAACGCTCATGTCCGCCATGCAGTATACCAGCACAACGAATTTTTAATTGAGTAGTTGCCTGCTGTTGATCTGTGAAATTAGATCTCAGGGATGCTTTAGAAAACGCCCAAAGGCATTTTCATTCAGGCTTTAGGGAAGTGCAGTGAGTAATCTTTGCATTGTATGTCCAAGACTGGATATGCTTAACCTTGGCCAGAACTGGAGAAACACTGCCAAATTCTTGGCTTCAGAATCTTTTTCTGGATTCTATGAAGACAATCACTCCTTTTTTGTCCCTGTTTATTCTCCCTTCAAATAGAATACAATACATTTTACTAAATTTTCACTTTCTTAGTTGAGATGACATTCCATTCATTTATCTCTGGCCACCTATATTGTGCTTGGTGTGTCTGTATCTCCACCAATCTCAGTGATTCCTTAGATATTTAAATTCTATTCTCCATCCCTCTGCTCTAATTTGATACTTAACTTCATGGAACTTACATTCCAGTTGGGAAGAGATATGTAATAAATATACCTCAAGCATTAAAAAAATTCGAAAGTCTGAGTGCTTTGAAAAACTTAAATTAGAGCAAGGAGTAGAAAGTGACTTGGACTAGGCATCGTTCAAGAAAGGCTTCTCCAAAGATGAGGTACGTGAGTTAAGAACTAGAATCTCATAATTATATTCTCCAAGCATATATATTTCCAAGGACATGCAGTACCTTTTGTCTCCATCTTAAATCCTGACATCATTTAACTAAAGAAGTCAGTGAATGGTTTGGGGCTTTGTTATAAACAATTATTGGGCAAGATATTCATCTGGACAACTTGAAAATTCTTTCGCTACTACACACAAGGAATATTGGATAAAATATGAGAAAAGTTATTAGTAAGTTGACTATTTTTAAATGAGATATATTTTTTAAATAAAAAGATGACTTCACAATAAAGTCAATTCCCCAGGCAGCAAAAATAATGAGGGAAATGTAAACAAGTGAGGTCAGTGTGAGAACTGAAACTTCAACTGCTGCAGGCTGGAGGGGTGGACACTAATCCCCATGTGGGAACAGGAAATAAAGATTTAGACAGGAAGTTAGAACCAAAACCACAATGTGAAGCCTGGGGGAAGCAGTAGGGAATTTAAAACAAACTAACAAAGACAACCATCAGTTCTAGGTATGACTGAAGATTTATAGCTATGAAATCGTCTGGTGTTCAAATTCATTCCATAGACATAGCCTGGGAAATTTTAAGCTGAGATGATAGCATAAATGTGGGGTTTAGCTACTGCTGCTCCTTGAGTAGCAAATGCAAAACCTCTCTTGAGGGAAATCTCTTATCATGCTCTCTGTGGGATTTCCAAAGGTAAAGTTCTAATGAAGGCACATTCACAATCTCAAAGTATAAACATATAAGGAAACAATACTATGAGAAAGGCTGACAATACAGGAGGCAGAATTAAGACTTTAAATGCTGTAATTACTGAATAAAAATAATTTTAAAATATGTAATGGTCAAATATATAAAAGAAGGATGTTAAAAAGTGCAGTCTCTGAAAAAAATCAGACATGCTTTGAAAATACAGCCAAATAGAACTTTCAGAAAGAAAAGATATGGTAATAAAAGCTAAAACTCAGTGAAGGAGAAAATATTTGCAAATCACGTAGCTGATTAGACACGTGTGTCTAAAACATAATGAAGAACTCTCTAAATTCAACAGTAAGAAAGCCATCTGATTAGAAAATAGCCAGAAGACTTAATCAGGCAGTTCTCCAGAGAAGATAAAAGGGATGTTCATGTAAAGCATTAAGTATAATGCACATATTCTAAAATCTGAAAAAAAATCCAAAATTTAAAACATTTCCAACCATAAACATTTCAGATAAGGAATACTCAACCTGTAATACTAAATGTTGGTAAGGATGAGAACATACTAGATCTCTCATACATTGCTGGTAAGAATGAAAAATGGTACTGCCACCCTGGAAATCAGCCTGGTAGTTTCTTTCTCAAGGAAGAAAATCCATCCATCAGTCACACTCTCCTGGGAATTTATCCTATGGAAATGAAAACTTTCATTCACACAAAAACCTGAACATGAATGTTCATAGCAGATATAGTTGTAGTAGCCAAAAGCTATTATAAATGTCCTTCCCTGGGTGAATGATTACATGACCTCTGATACATTCAAACAATGAAACACTGCCTAGCAATAAAAAGGAATAAACCAAATGGGATGGATCTTAAGAGCATTATGCTGGTGGGGGGGAGGCAGTCTCAAAGGGTTATTATATACACCATACAGTTCCGTTTATATACAACTCTTAAAATGATAAAATGTTAGACATGGAAATATATAGTCATTGTCCAGTGGTTAGGGAAGGGAAAGGTGGATATGACTATAAAAGGCAGCAGGAGTTCTTTTGTAGTGATGGAACAATTTTGCATGTTAATTGTTGTGGTGGTCACTATATGAATCTATACTTGTGATAAAATGTCATCATAGGTATATATGAATACATTAAAAAACTGTGAAATATGAGTGTGATCTATACTCTAGTTAATGGTATTATATTGATCCATTTCCTGGCTTTATTAATGTACTACAATTATTTAATAGGTCACTATTGGGAAAGCTGTATAACTATGAAATGGGAACTCTCAGTATAATTTTTGCAACTTACTATGATTCTATAATTATTTAAAACTGAAAGTTATTTCAAAACTTAAAAACATAGGAGATATATATATATATATCTCAGTGGACAGGGTAAAAGCATAAAAGACCCCCCCTCAAAAAAAAAAAGAGAGAATTGGGCAGTGCCTGTGGCTCAGTGAGTAGGGCACCAACCCCATATACCGAGGGTGGCGGGTTCAAATCCAGCCCTGGCCAAACTGCAACAAAAAAAAAATAGCCAGGCTTTGTGGCAGTGCTTGTTGTCCCAGCTACTCAGGAGGCTGAGGCAAGAGAATCACCTAAGCCCAAGAGCTGGAGGTTGCTGTGAGCTGTGACATCACAGCACTCTACCCAAGGTGACAAAATGAGACTCTGCCTCTTAAAAAAAAAAAAAGAGAGAATTGGTGAACTAGAAGATTGATCTGTGGAAATTATCCAAAGTCAGCACAGGAAGATGAAGAGATGAAAAATATAAACATTAAGAAACATGTAGGACAAAATATGGTGTCCTGCAAAAATCTAGCAGAATTTTCAAAAAGAAAAAAAAATATATAAAAAATGGAAGAAAGAGAATATTTTAATAGGTAATGGCTGAGAAATTTACAAAACTGATGAAAGACATGAATCTGCAGATTCAAGAAGCACAACCATTTGCAAATAGGATAAATAAAAATAAACCCATCCATAGACTAATATAATAAAACTACAGAATTTTTTAAAAAGAGATATCTTAAAAACAACTGGTGTGGTTAGTCTTATCTGTTGCTAATCACAATTCACAAGCTTACTTTCATTGAAAAACCAATTTTCCCGGTGTTTCTCTTGTATTTTCATTTGAAATCAGCTATTCAAATATGCTGATAACTAAGCATGTCTAGAGTTTATTACTTTAGAAAAAACTTAAGGCTCCCTGTACTGTCTAAACTTTGGTACAATCTCAGTAATAAGAGCTGAGTAAATATAGCAGGCATGTGATTCTGGCTAGCAAGAAGAACTCAACAAACAAAACATAAGTCTGCCTTAGTTTCACCCGACTTGTTTTTGCTGCTATAAACAGTGAGTAAATCAAACTCACATTTCTCCCAACCCTGCCATGTTAACTTTTCTTCTTTGGCATGATGACAGCTCAGTGCTAACACCCTTTGGTTAGTTTGTCGAGCACCCAGAAGATAAAGGTTTAACCTCATGCATCCCTTCCACCTGGGCTACCAGTCTTTGAACTGGGAAGAGCAAACTGAGGCAGTGAAGAATAATGAAGTTCCTTTTCGTTCTTCTTTTGCTTTTTCTCTTATACCAGTGGACATGATTTTTCAGTGTATCAGGGAATTTTAGTCAAAATGTCAAGCCTAGGGTGATTTACAATACAAAGTCCTGGGCTGAGAATAGAAAGTTCTGTTTTGGCTCAGCGCCTGTGGCTTAATCGGCTAAGGCGCCAGCCACGTACATCTAAGGTGGCGAGTTCGAATCCCCAGCCTGGGCCCGCCAAACAACAATGATGGCTGCAACCAAAAAATGGCCAGGCATTGTGGCGGGCGCCTGTGGTCCCAGCTACTTGGGAGGCGGAGGCAGGAGACTCGCTTGAGCCCAGGAGTTGGAGGTTGCT